>JASEVX010000007.1:17241671-17526926 GCA_031761405.1 Serripes groenlandicus | reverse complement strand
GGCCCTGGAATCGCTCACCTGATTTTTTTTATTTTTTCACTTTAGCTATATAAGCCCCGCCCCCTGGCAGCCATAGTTTCCGACCAATCAACTTGGCTTGAAGGAATCTCAGATAGAGGGTCACCCTAGGAACATTTCTACAAAATTAATTGAAAATCGGCCAGACACTTTTGGAGGAGAAGAGTTTTCACTATAGTCATATAAGGCAAAATAGCCCCCCCCCCCCCCCCCCCCCCCCCCCCCCCCCCCCCCCCCCCCCCCCACCTGACGGCCATGTTTTTCTACCAATCAACTTGGCTTGAAGGAATCTGATAGAGGGTCATCCAAGGAACATTTCTACAAAATTATTTGAAAATCGGCCTGACACTTTCTGAGGAGAAGATGTTTTAAGTTTTCACTATAGCCATATAAAGCAAAATAGCCCGCCCCCCTGGCGGCCATGTTTTTTGACCAATCAACATGGCTTGAAGGAATCTAATAGAGGGTCATCCAAGGAGATTTTCTACAAAATTATTTGAATATCGGCCTGACACTTTCGGAGGAGAAGATTTTTTAAGTTTTCACTATAGCCATATAATGCAAAATAGCCCAGCCCCCCTGGTGGCCATGTTTTTCAACCAATCAACTTGGCTTAAAGGAATCTGATAGAGGGTCATCCAAGGAACATTTCTACAAAATTATTTGAAAATCTGCAAACCAGTTTGGGAGAAGAAGAATTTTGAAGTTATTTTCATTTCGTTGCCATGGAAATCAGAATTCTGCATGGATCCCAAAATTTGAAGGAAATCTGGTCATTGAGAGGATGCTTTCTGTAAAGTTTCATCCCAATTGACCCACCGGTTACTGAGGAGAAAAAGTTGATGCACGACGGACGACGGACAAAAGGCGATCACAATAACTCATCTTGAGCAAAACTCAGGTGAGCAAAAAATAGGCCAGAATTTTTTAAGTATTTTATCTTATACAGAAATGAAAATATCCTGGGAAAAGGAGAAACTACTCATTTTAGCAATTTTTCCTTTTTCAACAATGTTTAAAATAGAAGTCTGCTGCATAAGTCATGAGAGGTCTTCTGCATCATTTACATTATAGTCTAAGGTTACAGGTTATTGAACTTTAACCAATCCAAGGCTGAATTTTTAAAATGGACTTATGAAGCTATATTTGCAATTGGAAGAGTCTATAACCAATTCTAGGAATATCAAGATAATAATGTTGAACTGGGCAGCCAAGAGTAAAGTGCCTGGTCAGACAGTGTGGATGCGCCATCTGAGCTTGATATTTACTGGTGACACAGGCTTCACAAAAAATTCATAGATCCGATATGAAAATAAGATGCTGTATTTTAGCCAATAGAAACACTTGATATGTTCGGTCCGGTACACTCTATTGCCGAACCAGTTTTTGCATCACAAATTTTAACAAGAGCGCCAAATGTCACAAAATACGCCCGCCCTATTTTTTTGAGACCAAGTATAGTGATAATTGGTTGTACGTCAGGCAAATTTAGAGAGTGGACACTGTTGATATAGTTTTGGCCATTTCGAGGGATATAAGTGTGGAGTGACTAAGATAACGTGGATAGTTATCGAACCTGACCAAGATATTCTGCCCATCAACATATTGTCTAAATTGGTGATGATCAAATACAATGACTCAATTGATATGGCTGATTATAGCACTTGTCTGAGACATTATGCCCATACACATTCTGACTAAATTTGGTGATGATTGGATAAAAGCTTCAAAAGTAATTGATTGGACATTTAGGATACCTATTTGAGGTAATTTCTATAATTAAAGGGCAATAAATCTCGATTGACCACAGCGATATGGCTGGTTATAGAACTTGTCCGAGATATTATGCCAAAAAACATGTTGACTAAATTTAGTGGTGATTGGACCAAGGGTTTCTAAAGTTATTGAGCAGACAAGATCAATTTAAGATAATTTCTATAATCAAAGGGAAATTACTCTAGAATGACAATAGCAATATGGCTAGTTATCAAACTTGTTCGAGATATTATGCTAATTCACATTTTGACCAAATTTTGTGATGATTGGACAAATGCTTCTTAAGTTATAGGGCTGACAAGACCAATTTAAGATAACTTCTATAATTAAAGGGCAATTACTCTTGATTTACTAGAGCGATATGGCTAGTTATCAATCTTGTCCAAGATATTATGCCAATACACATTCTGACCAAATTTGGTGATGATTGGACAAAGGCTGCTAAAGCTATTTAGCTGACAAGATCAATTTTAGGTAAATTCTATAATTAAAGGACAATAACTCTTGATTGACTATTTCGATATGGCTAGTTATCACACTTGTCCAAGATATTATGCCAATATACATTCTGACTAAATTGGGTGATGATGGGACAAAGGCTTTAAGTAATTTAGCTGACAAGACCAGTTTTAGGTAATTTCTATAATTAAAGGTTGATAACTCTTGATTAACTGAATCGATATGGCTAGTTACTGAACTTGACCAAGATATTATGCCAATACACATTCTGACCAAATTTGGGGATGATGGGGCAAAGGCTTCTCAAGTTATTTAGCTGACAACATACTGGACACCGCCATCCCGCCCACCCACCGCAGGTAAAACTATAATACGATCCGTTTTTATAAAATAAAAAGTCATGTGATGCATGAGAACTGGGGAGTTTTTAACGCTAAATGGTTGGTTGGCTTGTAATGCATGACGATGGGCGTGACTTAAAATACGATCTAGGATCTATGAATTGGTTCCAGCAGTCTAAGGGTTAAAATTTCGGTAGAACAGCAGCCAGTGGCCTATGAAGACTGTCATGTGAATTGCTGCTGCTTGAAAGTCATGCTACGAAAAAGAAATGTGAACTATAGAAGCTGTAATATGATCGTAAGAGTGTAACCCTTTCCCAGATACAGACAACTTGTATAACAACATTAGTGATTCCTTGCTTTCTCACATTGCTTTGCCTTTTTGAAAATCAATTATACTTTCAAGATGATAAATGTATTACAGATCTTCTCAGATGCTTTAGTTGCAGCAAAACAGTTTTTGAAAACATGGGAAAGGAAGAAATGATAACATTCATTATCTTACAATATTTTCCCTTCTTTTACAACAATGTTATCAACTCTGTATTAATTTTATTTATACTTCCTCCAATTTTCTACCATCCTCCGATGTTTTAACCCTTTCCCACTTACGACAAATCTGCAGCAGATGCCTTTGATAATATCTAAGCAACAAGAGGCCCTTGAGGGCCTATGCTCTACTGGGATGGGGTTTCAAGGGCTATAATCCAGTCTTGTATGGGCGGATCTAGCTGGTTTGCGAAAGGAACCAAACTCTCATGGACACCTAACTACTGTTTAAGTTTGGTGAAGATTAGATAGTAAATGGAGCCTCTATTGTGTTCACAAGCTCTATTATAAGAATTTCGACAATTCCAAGGACCATAATCCAGTCTTGCATGAGCGGATCTGGCTGGTTTGCGAAAGGAACTGAGCTCTGATGGATATCTAACTACTGTATAGGTTTGATTGAGATACAATCAAAACTGAAGACTGTATCGCATTCACAAGCAATTGTTTACGGACAGACGCACGGACGACGGACACCACGCCACGGCATAAGCTCTTCTGGTTTTTGGCCAGTAGAGCTAAAAACAAAGAAATATTGTGGCATTTTAAGAAATTTCTCCTTTTGCCACAATGTTTTCACAAGTCATCTGCTGCAGAGGCGTCAGAAAGCGTTTATATGTGGAAAAGGGTTAAAGCTGACAACTCTCAAATATCTTTTCAGGTATTAATGTTTTGAGATGCTTTCAAAATCGTATTTACAACACAGTCTATATAATAAAATATTGCCAATGCAGTTTTTACCCATTCTTACATGCAGACACATTTTGATGCATCTGTAACAGAAATTTGAAAATGTTTTTTTAACCCTTTCCGACATACAGATGCTTTTTGACACCTCTGCAGCAGACAACTTTTGAAAACATTGTGACTGAAGGAGAAATTGCTCTTGATGAGCAATTTCTCCATTCAATAAATATACTTTCCTTTTAGAGATTTACACTATTTTGTCCAGTCTGTTTAAAAAGTCTTCTGCTGCAGATTTGTTGTATGCGTGAAAGGGTTAACTAAGCTTTTCCCATCCCAAATGACTTTTAAAGCCATTGCAGGAATCAACGTTTTATAACATTGTTGGAAAATGAATCAATTCCTCAGAGTGAAATTTCTGGTTTTCTTACAATGTTTCTACTTTGCCTCAAAACCTGCTGATGCTTTGAATTTAGAAAGGTCTAAAATACTGCCATTGATGTAATTCTGCATTAACCCTTTACCTCATATAGACGCTTTTTGATGCCTCTGCCGCAGACGGCTTTTTGAAAACATAGTGACAAAAGAAGAAATTGCACAAAACGTGCAATTTCTCCTTCTGCCACAATGTTTTACACTTTTTGTCCATTCAATTATGGAGATTTACTATGTTTTGACAAAATACGTTCAAATTCGTCTGCTGCAGAATTGTTGTATGAGGGAAAGGGTTAACTGTTTATATTATAATATAAATTTGCCCAAGTTGTCTGCTCTGAAAACATCCAAAGAGAAACATTAACCCCTTGAAAGATTCCCACATGCAACAAATATGCAGCAGATGACTTTGAAAACAATCATGCAGAACTATTGAAACTCTCTAGAAATGTAAAACAATTATTGAATAAAGTTGTAAACATAGTGACAAAAGGAGAAATTATGAGCAATATGTCCTTTTGCCACATAGTTTTCAACAGTCGTCTGCAGTTGAGGCATCAGAAAGTGTCTTTATGAAGGAAAGGGTTAGATAATTTGTAAGTATGATACCAATTTGAACATATTGTAAAAAAAGAAGAAATTGCTCATTTTGAGCAATTCTCCTTTTTCCACAATGTATAAAATGTTTGCTGCAGAGGATTCCAGAAATATAAAAAGCTTCGATCATCATTATCACATGTAGCTTTATCATCAATTACTTTAACACTGCATGAAACCATAGTTAATATTATTACTTTCACTAGAAATGTTTCTATCAAAGAATTTAAATACAATAATTACTGTCAAGTTGGAATTCAAGATTTGTTAACAGAACTCTATGTTGTTTCTAAAACATTTTTAACACAACTTGATCTAGTTTATATTACACTTTTAACACAACTCGATTTTGTTTCTATTTCTATAACGATATAACACTATTGATCCATGTGTTCCACTCTAGCAGGAAGCTGCTAAGAGATGTACAAACACAGAACAGTTTATAGGGACTTTGCCAAAAACCACTGCTCTAGATACGGGGCCTATTTCAGGTTATTTTATCTTTTCTTTTAGCTCCAAACTCTATTTTGTGGGTTCTCGCAGAGACACTTCTTTTGAGTACCCACAGCAAAGGGTTTTATTTAGTAAAACAAGAGATATTTTTAGGGAAATATCTGATTATCCTTCCTGATCTCAACCTGTGATAACCAAACTGTTTATTATACCTTCTACCAGTATCTAATTATCAGATCAATACAGCAGACGAATTTTGAACAGTTTCCCGCCATTATTTTCACACAGAGAATGAAGAGATTATATACTTCAGATAAAAAGCAAAATTTCTTTGTGTCAAATAATGGAGGTACATTTATTGTCTGTGAGTATGAGTTCACAACAATTTCTTATCTGAAGAAATGAATTCAAATTATTTAGTTAAAATTTATTTATCCATTGACAAACTATTATAAATCATTTTCGAAACATTTCCCTCATACAGATGTATGATGCCTTTGCAGTAGAGTTCACATATGTTTCAGAAAATGAGAAATATCTCTAGATGAGAGCAATTCCTCCTTTTCCACAATGTTTTCAACTCTGTATCAAAATTATACTTGTGAATCGTCATGTGGATGAATTTGGTTCTTTATGTGATTCTGCTGCAGATTTGTTGTATGTGGGAAAGGTTTAACCCTTTCCCTCATATAGACGCTTTCTGACGCCTCTGCAGCAGACGGCTTTTTGAAAACATAGTGACAAAAGAAGAAATTGCACAAAACGTGCAATTTCTCCTTTTGCCACAATGTTTTCCACTTTTTGTCATAGGTTATCCATTCAATTATGGAGATTTTCTATGTTTTGACAAAATACATTCAAAGTCGTCTCCTGCAGATTTGTTGTATGTGGGAAAGGATTAAGTAGCTAAAAACATTGAAGAAAATAGCTACATTTACCCTTTTCCACATAAAATATATATCTGTAACAGACTGTGACAGCATAAATATGTGTAAAATCCTCCATAAATGGAGATTATAACTAGAAATACTGTGAGCAAAGCTCACTAAAGAATACCCCCCGCTCCCCTCCCAAAGCATCGGATACATTGGTAAAGTTTCTACTTTGCTTATCTTCCCTTGGAAGAATCTGAGGAGAAAAATCTTCCTTCATGCATATCTACATATAATGTGTAGCCTTCATATACAGTTTGACTCAGTAGTGCTTACAAGAAATGTAGAGGTATGTGCACAGGAGTCCCTCGCAGGCAACCTCTAAGTTGAATTATCTGCCCTTGGAAGAATCCGAGGCGTATGATCTTCCTTCATGCATATCTACATATGATGTGTAACCTTCATGTAAAGTTTGAACCAAATCCATTGAGCCGTTTAGGAGGAGTAGTGCTTACAAGAAATGTGGAGGTATGTGCACAGGAGTCCCTCGCAGGTAACCTCTAAGTTGAATTATCTGCCCTTGGAAGAATCCGATACATATGATCTTCCTTCATGCATATCTACATATGATGTGTAACCTTCATGTAAAGTTTGACCCAAATCCATTGAGCCATTTAGGAGGAGTAGTGCTTACAAGAGATGTGGAGGTATGTGCACAGGAGTCCCTCGCAGGTAACCTCTAAGTTGAATTATCTGCCCTTGGAAGAATCCGAGGCGTATGATCTTCCTTCATGCATATCTACATATGATGTGTAACCTTCATGTAAAGTTTGAACCAAATCCATTGAGCCGTTTAGGAGGAGTAGTGCTTACAAGAAATGTGGAGGTATGTGCACAGGAGTCCCTCGCAGGTAACCTCTAAGTTAAATTATCTGCCCTTGGAAGAATCCGAGGCGTATGATCTTCCTTCATGCATATCTACATATGATGTGTAACCTTCATGTAAAGTTTGAACCAAATCCATTGAGAGGTTTAGGAGGAGTAGTGCTTACAAGAAATGTGGAGGTATGTGCACAGGAGTCCCTCGCAGGTAACCTCTAAGTTGAATTATCTGCCCTTGGAAGAATCCGAGGCATATGATCTTCCTTTATGCATATCTACATATGATGTGTAACCTTCATGTAAAGTTTGACCCAAATCCATTGAGCCGTTTAGGAGGAGTAGTGCTTACAAGAAATGTGGAGGTATGTGCACAGGAGTCCCTCGCAGGTAACCTCTAAGTTGAATTATCTGCCCTTGGAAGAATCCGAGGCATATGATCTTCCTTCATGCATATCTACATATGATGTGTAACCTTCATGTATAGTTTGAACCAAATCCATTGAGCCGTTTAGGAGGAGTAGTGCTTACAAGAAATGTGGAGGTATGTGCACAGGAGTCCCTCGCAGATAACCTCTAAGTTAAATTATCTCCCCTTGGAAGAGTCCGAGGCGTGTGATCTTCCTTCATGCATATCTACATATGATGTGTAACCTTCATGTAAAGTTTGAACCAAATCCATTGAGCCGTTTAGGAGGAGTAGTGCTTACAAGAAATGTGGACATACGGACAGACAGACAGACAGACAGACGGACAGACAGACGGACAGACAGGGTGATTCCTATATACCCCCCCAAACTTTGTTTGCCGGGGGGTATAATTATTGATGAAAATATTGTGGCTGAATGAGAAATTTCTCATTATGATGTATTCAAAACTGGTCTGCTGAAGATGCATCAGAATGTGCCAGCATGTTGGAAATGGTTAACCCTTTCCCAAATACACCAAATCTGCAGCAGACGACTTTGAACATATTTTTGTCAAAAAATAGAAAATCTCTAGAATTGAATGGATAACCAACGACTAAAAGTGGAAAACATTGTGGCAAAAGGAGAAATTGCTCATTTTGAGCAATTTCTTCTTTTGTCACTATGTTTTTAAAAAGCTGTCTGCTGCAGAGGCGTCAGAAAGCGTCTGTATGAGGGAAAGGGTTAAACTTAAAACAAGCTGCAGCAGCTCATAGTACGTACATTCTTCAATTCTTAGATAAATATAGCCACTTCTGCCACACTCTGTTGTATTAAAAAAGGATATTTTATATCTCAGTCTCATAACCATTTACCACATATACCATTTTTAGTCATCAAGTTTGAAAATTATGAGGAATATATATTCAACGGTGTTTAATGCCACTTTCGACAGTATTGAAGTTATATCCCAGACTTTCCTGTGTTCATTACCAGTACTACGTTATGATATTTGGGTGCATTAAGAGTCCAAGTTGGTGGATTCAGTTTGATGTTTATCCAGTAACAGTTATAGACAAACTGCCATCACATATTGAAAAAAACTATACCAAAGTCAATATTACAAAGAAAACAAATTCTTCACAGATCTAAAAGTAAAAAAAGTTCTATGCATACAGAGCAGTGTCCGACAAATCCATTGCCCGGAGCCCGCGGGCTACCACAATAATTGCCCGGGCTACTGTCATTTTCAAATGAAAGCCCGGCGGGCTACTGTTTATTCCCGTGTCTGGTAGCCCGGCTTAATTACTTACACACATGTCGTGTATAAACAGTGACTGTATGTTACATGCAAAAACACTCGCTGTGACCATAAACAAATCAATATCAGTAGGCGGAGTTACCAACCTGTCAGATCGAGTGGTTTCAGCCAACCGAATCGCTTCAGTAATAGTCAATTAACGTGATATATATACCCATTACGGCGGTCCAATCATTAGTGACCATTGTTCCCTGGTGTTAATCCATGAATGATTGCGAATAACCAATGAAATTCAAATATTCCCTTAAACGTATTTTGATCCATATTTCTACTTTCGGTATGCGATGTTTGCAAACTGGTGCAGACCGGTTCAGAAAGACGGAGAAGAAAATTGTCACCATGCAGAAGTTAATAAAATAAATTCGATCCAAATATTAAAGACAATACAATACGACCACTTCTAGATCTTATCTTGTCGTTAATCAAATATGAAACACCTTCATAATCGACATAGTATGCGATATGTCAAAGAAAATGTTTGGGATGAAATCTATAATGAATAATAAATGCCCAATCACGGCTTTGTTTACCAAAATTAACTAGAAATACTGTGAGCAAAGCTCACTAAAGAATACCCCCCGCTCCCCTCCCAAAGCATCGGATACATTGGTAAAGTTTCTACTTTGCTTATCTTCCCTTGGAAGAATCTGAGGAGAAAAATCTTCCTTCATGCATATCTACATATAATGTGTAGCCTTCATATACAGTTTGACTCAGTAGTGCTTACAAGAAATGTAGAGGTATGTGCACAGGAGTCCCTCGCAGGCAACCTCTAAGTTGAATTATCTGCCCTTGGAAGAATCCGAGGCGTATGATCTTCCTTCATGCATATCTACATATGATGTGTAACCTTCATGTAAAGTTTGAACCAAATCCATTGAGCCGTTTAGGAGGAGTAGTGCTTACAAGAAATGTGGAGGTATGTGCACAGGAGTCCCTCGCAGGTAACCTCTAAGTTGAATTATCTGCCCTTGGAAGAATCCGCTACATATGATCTTCCTTCATGCATATCTACATATGATGTGTAACCTTCATGTAAAGTTTGACCCAAATCCATTGAGCCATTTAGGAGGAGTAGTGCTTACAAGAGATGTGGAGGTATGTGCACAGGAGTCCCTCGCAGGTAACCTCTAAGTTGAATTATCTGCCCTTGGAAGAATCCGAGGCGTATGATCTTCCTTCATGCATATCTACATATGATGTGTAACCTTCATGTAAAGTTTGAACCAAATCCATTGAGCCGTTTAGGAGGAGTAGTGCTTACAAGAAATGTGGAGGTATGTGCACAGGAGTCCCTCGCAGGTAACCTCTAAGTTAAATTATCTGCCCTTGGAAGAATCCGAGGCGTATGATCTTCCTTCATGCATATCTACATATGATGTGTAACCTTCATGTAAAGTTTGAACCAAATCCATTGAGACGTTTAGGAGGAGTAGTGCTTACAAGAAATGTGGAGGTATGTGCACAGGAGTCCCTCGCAGGTAACCTCTAAGTTGAATTATCTGCCCTTGGAAGAATCCGAGGCATATGATCTTCCTTTATGCATATCTACATATGATGTGTAACCTTCATGTAAAGTTTGACCCAAATCCATTGAGCCGTTTAGGAGGAGTAGTGCTTACAAGAAATGTGGAGGTATGTGCACAGGAGTCCCTCGCAGGTAACCTCTAAGTTGAATTATCTGCCCTTGGAAGAATCCGAGGCATATGATCTTCCTTCATGCATATCTACATATGATGTGTAACCTTCATGTAAAGTTTGAACCAAATCCATTGAGCCGTTTAGGAGGAGTAGTGCTTACAAGAAATGTGGAGGTATGTGCACAGGAGTCCCTCGCAGATAACCTCTAAGTTAAATTATCTCCCCTTGGAAGAGTCCGAGGCGTGTGATCTTCCTTCATGCATATCTACATATGATGTGTAACCTTCATGTAAAGTTTGAACCAAATCCATTGAGCCGTTTAGGAGGAGTAGTGCTTACAAGAAATGTGGACATACGGACAGACAGACAGACAGACAGACAGACGGACAGACGGACAGACGGACAGACGGACGGACAGACAGGGTGATTCCTATATACCCCCCCAAACTTTGTTTGCCGGGGGGTATAATTAGCATAACCGGCGGGAAAAAAAATCATATGACTTAATAATTGCGATTTCATTGGAAGAAATGAGAAATTGGGTCAATGACGTTCACGACCCGACGACCCCGATCAAGAGTGGACCCCGATGTTTACATTCAACGCTGTTTACCGATTTCAAATTCTCAGTAGGGAACCATGATTAACATTGCGCAATTATCAAAATGGCGGCTATGTTGTGAATAATACCGTAACACATGAAACAAATTTAACGTGTTACATGTGTTACGGTATTATTCGCGTCATTGTTTTTGACAATATTTTATTATTTAACCCTTTCCCTCATACAACTATTCTGCAGCAGACGACTTTGAACATATTTTGTCAAAAAATAAAAAATATAATGGATAACCTATGACTAAGTGGAAAACATTGTGGTAAAAGGAGATATTGCTTGTTTTGATCAATTTCTTCTGTTGGCACTATGTTTTCAAAAAGCTGTCTGCTGCAGAGACGTCAGAGGGCGTCTATATGAGGGAACGGGTTAATAACTTCATTGAACCTGATAAATTTGACTTTTGGTTAATAAAATTGAATCTTATTTAATATGTCGTTCTTTGTAAAACTGACACTCGTATCGTATGCCCTGTTTCGGTGAGGGACCTAAATCGGTGACCTCCAATTTGAAGAGTTTATACTACATCATTTGATTTTTTGGTCTCAAGTTTAAACATTTCTGTCACTAGCTTTTAAATCTTTTGTAAATATGGATAAAATACATACATTTTATGCAGAATATTTCAAATAACCTAGTGAAAAGTAATCTTGAAAATCTTTAGTACCAATTTTCTCCTATATGTTAAGCTCTACCAAAAAGTATTTTTTCCAAATTATTTCATTTTTTTTAAACTGAATGCTGCACTTCAGGTCTTTTGCAACACAGTCATGTTATTTGAAATGGTCATTACCCTTAAATCATGTACATGGTGTGCTCTTAATATTATGTTTGTACAGAAGTAGAAAACAAAAATAATCATAAAACACTCATTGGCATCCGCGATATTTCGGGCTACCAGCTTCCAAATCTGGTAGCCCAGTGGGCTACCAAACAATTCTGAAATTTGTCGGACACTGCAGAGTATCAAATGTAAGGACTAAGGGGGACAACTTGATTTGAAACAAAAACAGAAAGCAAGAACATATTGTTTCCCTTTACCATTACCACATTATCCTTAATATTAACCCTTTGAACAATTCACAAATCTACAGCTGATGACTATGAAAGCATCTAAACAAAATCTTTAAAAATGGAAGGATATTTTTGTAATCTAGTTGAAAGCATTGTCACAAAGGGGAAAATGCTCTTTATGAGCATTATTCACCTTTTGCTTTGATTTTTTTAGTCGTCTGCTGCAGAAGCGCAAGAAAACCAAATCGCATTTGCATACAAAATAGTGCTCCTTTTTACAGCCTTGTTATATTTGGTGACACTGAGTGACAGTGACATTCAAACCATAACCAAGAATGACGATAAATTATATAACAGAGTGTCTGCTTGTTTGTTTTTTATCCAATAAAACATATTGCTGATATAAGCATATAACTATGAAGTACAAGTTGTCAAGGGCCTTTATCTGAAAAAGCTTATTCATATTTGATGTTTAACAAACCTGACTAAGAACAGTGAATATTATTAGAACATAACTTTTATTAGGAACAGTTCAACTTCAACTTAAACTTCAGTAACATTACTTTCTATGGAGGAATCTAATTGTGGGTTGCTTAGTAATGGACTGTACCGATTGACCAGGTCTGGATCAGACATGATCTCTGTAAGAAAAAAGTTCAGCACTTATAGTGATAACAAGACGCTCGTCTCAAGTATTATAGTAACTTTACATACCAGTTACTGCTATATTTCAAGTATCAAAACGAGATTTACCATGAGGAAATATATCAAAGATCATATACATGATACGGAAGATCTTCAAGTTGAATATATTACCTTGTGATAGTTTTAGTAACAGTGACATTAGCCTTGACCTTAAGAGCCCCGACCAAGAAAATTTGGTTACAGCATAAAGATATCACAGGTTTTTTTTTAGTAACAGTGGCCTTGACCTTAGGAGCACCAAAACACAAACCCATTACAGACAAGAGATAACTAGAAGCAAAATTTGGCTACATAATGTCAACTGGAACTATTCAACTAAACAATTTAATATATTACCCTTTTCCTATTTTAAGTAACAGTGACATTCTACAATAGCATTTTCTTAAATAATCTATAAACCTTTACAAAAAATAGGATGTTTTCCAATTTCATAATAAGGAACACACAAACTAAGATTAACTGAAAAGATAGCTTTAATTGTTTACTTGATATGAATTATGATACTGCTTTTTTAAGACAGTCCTTCATAAATAAAAGATGATTAAACAAGCAAGCAAAAGTCTAAACGATTTGGCATCAGATAACCCAAAGATAAAAAATCTCATTAAAATCTAGCGGGTAAATCTAGAAGTGTAAGGCACAAGACTTATATAGCAAATAGTACAGTACTTAGTAGTAAGTGTCTGCATATTGTCTGCGGTATGACATTAACTGCTGACTACTGACTAGGGCTATCTAAAGTAACTCGGATATATATCGCTTTATCCTTACCTCTCATTTCAAGCTGTAATTACAGCTTTTCTATTTTCATGGTTTTAGTTGTTTTTTAGTGGAAAAAGACATATAGCCCTTTAAAAAAAATGCAGTAATTTGAAATATTTGTTAGTCCAATGCATTCTAATTTCTACATAAGGGAATCGGGAGAACCCTCGGTCACTATTATACAATGGAAATTACATATTACTTGTCATTGGTCGCAAAGCATCTGCATGATTTTTAACACTTTCCCTCATATAGACGCTTTCTGAGGCCTCTGCAGCAGACGGCTTTTTGAATACATAGTGACAAAAGTAGAAATTGCTCAAAACAAGCAAGTTCTCCTTTAGACATAATGTTTTCAACTTTTAGTCATAGGCTATCCATTCAATATTATAGAGATTTTTCGATATTTTGACAAAATATGTTTAAAGTCGTCTGCTGCAGATTTCTTGTATGTGGGAAAGGGTTAAACAAGAATCTTCCAAACGTGTAAGATTAGACATTATTTCTGTATTTAGAAATTAGATGTTTCTGGACTAAGACAAAGAAAGCCAATACTGTACCTGCTAAAGTTACTCCTTCTTCCATTTGTTTATCTAGCTACTTCGTATGTTCTCCGTAATTCTTGGAAACTTCATTCACAGCGTGACTATGAAATACTCACACAATGTGAATATCAAAAGGTTATTAGTCATGTTTGACCTTAAAGTTTGAACAGTTTTACAGAACCAGCTCACGTCCGCAAGTTTCCATTTCATTTTCACTTATCAGATTGAACTTTCAAGTGTTCATGGTTTTGGGGTTTGTTAAATGTGTTTTAATTAATCAAAAACTATCGGTCATTGTTTGAGGCAATATGATTAATTTGACATAGTGTACAAATAATCCCTTGACAATAAGCAGAACGTGATTTTATTTTGTTATTTTTACTAGAGTTAGCTCCCTTGATACTGGTTTCCGTCTTTTCATGAGCAAGGAACACCAAATTCCCGCGTAATGTCACATGATCAAAGTACGTGAATTTATCACTACATATAGTTTTTGTCTCGCTGCGACGAAGTTGCGAAAGCGAGACTAAGGTGTTGCTTTTCTCGCGACAGCGACGGCGACTATTTGCGTTTAGCTCAACGTTGAAGTTACGTTTTTTTAACTTTCCTGAATAAGTGCTGGTACTAGGGCTTTCATTTTTCGAATATAGTTACATCTAATACCCTTCTCCACATTGTATGCTAAAGATACTGAGTGTGACCTTCTTTTTGGGGTTAAAAACTTGATTTTGGTGGTTTTTGGTTGACTTTAAGATTTGGTCATAACTTCCTCATTTTTTGTTAGATTTATTTCAAATTGTGCACACATATTTCATAAATAAAGTACTTCAACATATCAAACGGGTTTTTAGGTCAAACACTTGGAATTTTTTTGATTTTCATTTCTTGTATTTTTCACTTTTGCGTTTAGCTCAACGTTAAAGTTTCATTATTTTTTTTCTCAATAAGTAGTGGTACTAGCTAGGGCTTTTATATTTGGAATATATAGAGGATCTTATATGAGTGCTTATTTGTTATTGTTTTTATGAAACGAGTCGACTGAAATAATATGATGCGAGGCTCTGCCGAGCGTCATATTCGTTTCAGTCGACGAGTTTCATAAAAAAATATATCAAATAAGCACGAATGTAAGATTCTATTTATCACATAACACCATAAAAAGATTGTTTTCAATCTTTAAATCGATCTTTCTTCGTCCTCATATAAACAGTGACCGAAGTTCACCCGAAGTTCTAATGCATACTTCCACTGTAAAAAGTAGTCCCTATCAATAACCTTTTGATTTTATACAAAATTAGCAACACGGCACTTATAACATTTCATTTATCGAGATTTATTCTCTTTTAACAATATTTTTAATAAATGCCGAAATTCAGAACAATTTGTAAACAATATGCTGTCATTTAAAGTGACGTCACACTGGAGTGACGTCACACGCGTGCTGTGATTCGGCTATTTATGTAACTAGTTACATATGATATTTATGTCACTGCTTTATGTCACTCCTGGAGTGCAAGTTATGTGATAAAGTTACATCTAATACCCTTCTGCACATTGTACACTGACGATGCTGAGTGTGGACTTTTGTTGGGGTAAAACACTTGATTTTTGGTGGATTTTGAGAATTGGACATAGCTTCTTCATATTTTGAGTTTCAAATTGTGAACACACATTTCTTTAATAAAGTACTTCAACATATCAAACAGGTTTCGGGGTAAAACGTTTGTATTTTGTTATTTTTTTTGCGTTTAGCTCAATTTTTTTTTTTTTTAATTTTGTTATTTTTGAACTTAGCGCATTTGTATTATTTTTTTTTTTTAAATTCCTCGTTTTTTTTTAATTTTGCGTTTAATAGCTATTTTTTTTTTTTTAATTTCTTGAAATGTTGAGCTTTGTGTTTAGCTCAATCTTTTTTTTTTAATTTCTTGTATTTTTGAACTTTTTTTTTTTAATTTTTTTAATTTCTTGTTTAAAAACAATTTTGTTTAGCTCAGTGTTAAAGTTTTGTTATTTTACTTTTTGTCTTTGACGCTTGCATTGATAGTCAGGGGACAGCGAGACATTTAATTACGCGTAATTCTTGTTTTTCAGTAAAGGAGCTTTGTTTGACTGAATCAATACAAACAAAATTACATATGCTCTAAGTGCAGTTACAGTTTAAACATCAAATTTTTCAAATTAAATTAAAAACCATTTCAATGGGTAGAAGACTTTGAAAAAATTAACCGGCCTATTCAAGGTTAGTTTCGTTACAGAAAAGATAAAGTGGTATCCCTCAAGGCAGTGTCTTAGGACCAATCCTCTTCACTATCTACATCAATGATCTACCGGATACGGTTAAAAATATAACCAAATTATTTGCAGACAACACAAAAATATACTCAATAGTAAACAATCTTACGGATAAGGAAAATCTCCAGAAAGATCTGATTTCATTAACCAACTGGTCAGATAAGTGGCTTTTAAAGTTCAACCAAAAGAAATGCAAACATCTTCATCTTGGCCATGCTCCTGAATACAATTATTACATGGAAGGGAAAGAAATAACGAAAATAGATGAGGAAAAAGATCTAGGCATCATAGTCGACTCAAACCTAAAATTCGTACAACACATTAATACAAAAGTAAAAAAGCCAACCAGATGCTTGGCATAATCAAAAGATCTTTCAGCTTCATGGACAAGGAAATGCTTTCAATCCTATGTAAAAGTCTAATAAGACTACATCTGGAATGTGGAAGCTCAGTATGGTCAGTCATCTATAAAAAGGAGGAAATACTTTTGGAAAACGTACAAAGAAGAGCAACAAAACTAACACCCGAACTAAAAACAAAAGAATATTCAGAAAGACTAAAATAACTGGGACTACCGACTCTAAATCATAGACGACTAAGAGCAGATATGGTGCAAACATATACAATAATTAATAACATAGATAAAGTCGAAGTAAGTAAGCTTACCAAAAGCAAGAGGACACAACTATAAATTATTCAAGTGTCGCTGCAAATCAAATGTAAGAAAAAAATTCTTCTCTCAAAGAATAATAAACCCTTGTAACAATCTGCCTGAAAAAGTTGTGAACGCGAATAATGTAAATTGTTTTAAAACTGAACTTAATAAGTGCTGAAGGAATTCATCTTTTAAATTTTAAATTTGTGTACAAAATAATGGACCAGAAGCGGGGATGAAAAACCCAAAGACAAAATGGACCTTAGAGGCAGAAGCCTAACGTGGTCTCTAAACCAAGGTAAACCAAGGTAAGGTAATAGCATTGTTGGAATTGGAGAATCTGATCGGTATACTTTTCAAATGACACATTCTGGGTGCAGAAGTATTCATGTCAACTAAAGGCTTATGAATTGAGAACCTCTGATAATATCCTAACAAAATAATTCTTGAAATGATGTATTAAAAGGCAATATATCACCAATTTCAACAACTATATTCAATAACTCACTTGCTATTGGAAAAATGCCGTTAGAATGGAAACATGCAAATGTGTGTCCTGAGTTTTTTTTATTGTATTAACCAAAATACCATGTAACGCTTAGATTGGATTTCTGATTTTCTGCATGATAAAACCCTGACAGTTGTCCTTGAAAGTGAAGTGTCAAATGGGGAAAAGACTGGTTAATGCATTTCCATCCTGATAAATATAACCCAGAAAAAAATTCAGGTCTAATTCACTTATAAATAACATACTCATATCTTAGACAAAAGTAGATTCATCCAAGTTCACAGGTGTTACATTTCAACATAATCGTAAATGGGATAAACATATCAATACCTTCACAAATAAAGCAATTCTGTCAATTGGCTTCAATCGTAGAAATTTAAAAATATTTTTTTACTAATTTACAGAACATGCATAAAGCCGTAGCAGGTACGTAGATGACCGTAGTAAGAATTAATTGGTGCGTGGAGTATTGATGTGAGAAAGTTAGGAAACACACATCTCATGGATAGGTAAACAGGCCGCTCGTGATATGACAGAATAATTGTTAAAAAGGCTTTAAACCCAAACCAGTCAATCAATCAAAGTAAACTAGTTCTACTTTGTTCGCCGATAGTCTTAACTTCTCAGAAACTCCATAAATTTACACGAACTCAAGTTGTAATAAATCAAGAATGCGACAGTCGCTGAAAATCCGCAGGGTAATAATGAATTTATTATTGTTAAAATAAAATAGGACGGTATTATTAGTTCTACCAAGAATATCGATGTTTTGAGCGGTCCTCAAAGAAAACCAAACTTAGAGCATACAACTCACGACAAGTGTACATAAAGATGCGGAGTGTCTGCGATTTTCGTATTTATAAATAGTATATAAGTTCGAAAATGTCCGTCGAAAGACGAACGATATCGGCATTAATCGTGAACTTGTTTGTTATTTCCGATTTCCGAATTCGATATGGATTGTTCTACCGTAAGTTTCGTTTTACTGGAGCGGCACTCAAATTGAATTTATATTCTTTACCTTTCAGAACGTTTCTACATTTCAATAGATCACTGGCACTGAGAATAATGGAATCCCCCAGTTTGCTGTTTCTCTCGGCCGTTTTGACGTTAGAGGAGCTTTTAAAATCTCTGTCAGTTTCTTCGCAAACCACTTTGCTGTTTATATCAGTTTCGGACTCGACAACGTGCACTGAAAATATTATTTTACTTGCAATGATTTAATTGTTCGTTTTTTTGTTCAGAAAATGTATTTTACTCGTGAACAAAACCAATTTTTGCGAAGGAATAATTTATACAAATCTGGTGTACAACAATGACCTTTGTAATTGATGCAATTTTGCGACAGTCTACACAAGCTGGCAATGTTTTAGAAACTTTACCAAAACGTTCAAAGCAACCTTACATACTCAGAATGTCAAATCAATATATCTACATATGTTTGGCCGACAAACGAGAAGGCGCCGTCGAGTCATCTTGGTCCAAATTTACAAAATTAGCAATCGAACTGAATATCGTTTTGATTTTAATTCAAATTGATAAAATAACCTTTAGGGTTTAGCCTATCAGAAATGTTATTAGTTTAATATTAATGATTTGAAATTAATTCAGAGCGGTTGCTGAAGTCCGTTATTCAAATGTAAAAACCCCGTCAAAAATACCTTTTATGTCATCGTCAACTGCGTTTGCCGCCACCATGTCTCGAGCTTTTCGATCTTCAGTTGTTTCACCACTCGAATTATCGGTGTCACCAATATACATAGTAACGGCTCCCTTTTGTTCCGATAAATCTTGTAGGCTGTCCTCACTCTCGCCATTTTCAGAGTCGCCCAACTGTGATTTTGATTGCCTGTCTGATTCGTAACCATCGTTGTCCATCTAAGAATAAACATTTTAACAATTTACCACTTGTAGAAGCATTTTATCGCAACAGCAGTAGCCTAATTGTGAAGCCATTGTGGCAAAAAGAGATATTGTTCATGATGAGCAATTGCCCTGTTTGCCACACCCTAACAACAACTTTATTTAATATTCATATGTTGCCAAAAGCGTCTGCTTGAGTTACAAAAGAAATAATGCAAGAATAATTTGTTTTTTGTTTTTACAAAGCAATCTACAGTTCTTTAAACTAAGTGTTGCTTTTTGGGGTTTAATTGATTTACCCTTTCCAACTTGGAGACGCACTTTGACGCATCTACAGGCGACTTTTTAAAACATTGCTACAAAAGGAAGGACAAATTGCGCACACTGACTAATTATTCGTTTGCCACAGTGTTTTCAACTCTGTTTATAATTATACTTTCATTTATAGAAATGTTTCTTATGTTACTCTTTTAATTTTTAAAGTCGTCTGTTGTAGATTTGTTGAATGTGGATCAGTCTGCTCTGACAGTTAAGTTTTACAGGAAAAGGGTTACACAGTACATGTACATGTACATATGCATCATGCTGTAAGTTTTACAGGAAAAGGGTTACACAGTACATGTACATATGCATCGTGCTGTAAGTTTTACAGGAAAAGGGTTACACAGTACATGTACATATGCACCATGCTGTAAGTTTTACAGGAAAAGGATTACACAGAACATGTGCATATGCATCATGCTGTAAGTTTTACAGGAAAAGGATTACACAGTACATGTATATATGCATCATGCTGTAAGTTGCAGCCTAAGTATAAACACGTAGACTATGAAACAGTTGGGACGAGATAATGTTAATCTATAAGTCTTAGAGTCGGGAAGGAAATTAAGATTATTTAATACATATATGTTTGTCGAGTCTTGACTCTCCGTTACCCTCAGAAGAACATTTAAAATGGAGAGGTTGACAATGAGATTTTTTGATTCATATGACCGAGCTACCGAATTTGAATCCCTTCTATAATTAGCATGAGCAATTTCTCATTTCCTCAGAATGCTTTCACATATCATCTACTGAAAACATATCAAATGGCGCCTGCATGTCAAAAAGGTTTAACAAAATCATTATAATGAAGAAGATGTGACCTTATGTTATATGATGCTGTAAGTTATGCAGACAAACGGTTAGCATTGGTAGTTACATGATAAAGTACATTATCATAATCTGACATTTCAGTTCATGTGTTTTTAAAATACACACGCTAAAACCTTCCAAGTGACATAAACAAATAACAGAAAATACTAATTTCAAGCTGAGTGCCCATATAATCAGGCCATTCACTACGTGTCGATTGAGATTTCTGGGTTTTTGCTACTAAAAGAATTACATCAGGAATGTCTGATGGAATGTCATTTATTAATTGATTAATAGATTGGTTTGGAATGGTAGCATCTCCAGTTATATCACGACGACCTTTATTTTCATTTGTGAAGAGTATCAATCTTTTGCGTAAATGTTTTCAATGTTGTCTGCTGCAGATTTGTTGTATGTAAGCATTTCGTACATTTTAATATAAAGTGTTCCTAAAGCTAAAGTCACCCCGGATTAACACGGAACACCCCGGATTAAGAGTTCTCTTGATCCGGGATGATATTGGGTGAACTTGAGTCGCGAAACATCGTCACCCCGACACGGCACCACAACGGATCAACACGGAGCCAACACAGATCTGACCCCGGTACCACCACGGCAGCCCCACGGACCGTCCCGGAATGACCCGGACCATCCCGGATCAGCTACGGACTGCCACGGACCCAACACGGACCGCTCCAGACCCAACCCGATATGCCGGATCGCACAGGAGTAACACGGTGCCACTACGGATCCTTCCGGAGCCAACACGGTCGAAACAAAGACCGTCCCGGACTACCAAGCCTTCCGGACAGTCCCGGATGACCACGGCAATTTTAAACAGTTTGCTATTGCCAGGGTGTTGTCCCGGAACATGAATCACCATCCAGGAACATCACGGACAGTCCGGGACTATCCAGGATAAGCCCGGAACCAACGCGGATTCAACACGGATCTGACCCCGGATCGGCCAAATTTCACTCCGGGACAGTCCGGGATGTCGGTAGGACTGTTGCTTTAAAGTCTACACATCTGATAAGTGTATAAATAAACAGCTACCTGTATCCGTTTTCATCATCACAATCATCATCACAATCATCAACAACATCAAAATCATCAACGTCATCATTTATATCATCATCAACATCAAAATCATCATCATCAAACATCAAAATAATCAACTTCAACATTAACATCATCATTATCATCATAATGATGATCACTTTCTTCCAGTCATTTTTGAAAGAGAGAGAGAGAGAGAGAGAGAGAGAGAGAGAGAGAGAGAGAGAGAGAGAGAGAGAGAGAGAGAGAGATAAAACGTACATTTTACAGTTGTTTATTATCCACTTAAATCCAATTTTTCCTATTCAAAAGTCCACAAGTAGTCCTTTCCTCGGTGATCTGTATCCTTTACAATTTGCATAATGATAATAATGTGGAAAGTCATTACAAAAAGAGTGGTAGTACTTTTGAGTACATTGGTAGAAACTGCTCGTTTTATGAAATTCCTATAGCTAGCTTTACGACAGTGTTCTGTCTATGCAACTGTTATAATAAACATATACTTCTACGTTACTTCTTTCACCCGTTGTTGATAATGGGCCGATCCAACGCTATTTACGGGACTGAAAGGTCTAAGGTATCAATTTCGTTTAAAGTGACATTGAACTCGTTGCATTCAAAGGTTACCTGACAAGGAACACAATTGAACCGTTCCACGAGAAAAACCAACATTATGGACTCTGCGTAATGTATCGGCCCAGATTAGCCTGCGCAGTCCGCGCAGGTTAATCCGGGCCGACAAATTCCATCTCAGGGGGATAGAGGTATAGACTAATGATTCATGAAACAGAAAATCCGCAGGAGGCGAAACTTGTCAGTCCGGGTTAGCCTGCGCGACATGCTTAGGCTGGTCCGGGTCGATACTTCACGTAGAGTGCACAATGTTGGTTTTCTCGTGGAATGGGTCAGTCATGTTTCTTTCAATCATTTAGGATGTACCCCTCGATAACAATAACCTGCTGTACCTGGGAATATTATTTTTAGACTTTTTCAACATCAAAACCATCCGGAAGTGGACAGCAAATCACGTAGAAGTTGGGAAAATAAGCATATTTAACCCTTTACCACATAGAAACCCTTTCTGACGCCATAACAGTAGGTGATTTTTGAAATCATAGTAAAAAAAGGAGACAGTGCTCAAATAAGCAATTTCTCCTTTTGCCATAATGTTTTCAACCTTTTTTCAGTTATTATAGCATGAATAAGTTAACAAAATGTGATTGATCGAGGTTTTCTTTAGCTCAAATCACGTCACCTTCCATACTTTACCGCTAAATGGGTTATTTTAAATGTCCTATGTAAACATATCAAAACGCGCGTTGTATTGTTTTCATACGCCTTTGATTGACCCGTGGTCATTCTATGACAGTAGTAGAGGGCTTGATCCTAGGTAATATTTAATTGGAATTCGCCATATTGTTATGTGGAGTCAATCTTTCGCCTATTAAAAAGAATCCTTCCATTTTGTTTTGTGAAGTCAATTTTTCTCCTGTATAATATTCATATGTATTTAATAGGAACCCACCATTTTGTTTTGTGGAGTTAACTTTTGAGAATATAAGTATATAGCTTTTTTAAATGCCCCTTTTACAATAAAGACGGATGTTAGCACAAATAGGATATATTTCCTTCATTCACAAATTTGCCCATTAGACTACATGATGTTAATTCTAAATAGTGTTATATTCATAAAATGTAATATAGGTATAGAATTTGACTTCTTATTGTAAGGAAACATGTGTGTGTGTGTGTGTGTGTGTGTGCGTGCGTGCGTGCGTCTGTGTATGTATGTGCTATGCCTCTTTATTTTGGTTACACGATCAATGCATGAATGTTTAATATGCGAATAACAATATGACATTCAATCATGTATGTTAATAACATATGTTTTAAAAAGTCGACTGTTTAAAAGTAAAGTTATGAATTCAATATTTCCGCGATCAGTTGATGAGCTACATCAACCACATATGCATACGTATTTGATATAAGTAAGGTGAACGAAGCGACCTTTTTATTGTTTACTAGATCAGTGCATGTATGTTCAAATATGCGCAACATTGCCTTCTCAGAAACTTCTTCATAATAGAAAAATCAAAATGTAGCTGAGGGAGGCTTGGGACAGGTCAGATACCGACTAGGGAGTATTTGGCTGGCGGAAAAGTCTGTTATACGAAAAATGAAGGTATCAAATGGACCACCAGCGTATTCTTTGTATTCATAGTGGGACAGTTCCCAACATCTTGTGTATTAAGCGCTTTAAGGAGCGAACTAATCACATTTAGGAGCGCATGGAGCGCATTAAGGAGTACAATGAGCGCATTTGGGAGTGCAATGAGCGCATTTAGGAGCTCATGGAACGCATAAAGGAGCACAATGAACGCATTTGGGAGCGTTATGCTCGAACACACGGTTGTTGATAACGCTATGCTCCAACCCACGGTTGTTGACCAAGCTATGCTCCAACCCAAGGTTGTTCACTACGATATTGGAGCATAGCGTATTCAACAACCGTGGGTGTCCGAGGATAGTATTTGGTGTGACTTGTAGCTATGACGAGATATTATGTTTCAGGCGATCAGCAGCTAACGCCGCGACAATTGATGCTGCATTGACTCGAATGTCAAATGCTTATGCAGGTTAAGTTCAAATTGATAGTCACATACTAGAAAGTTATCCACACTTTAAGTGGCTGTACTTATAACCAAACCAGAAGCTAATCCGGGCCGATACATTCCATCTCAGGGGGATAATGTCATAGAGTAATGATTCCTAAAACAGAAAATCCACTGGAGGCGAAAAGTGACTGTCCGGGTTAGCTTGTGCGGCATGCTTATGCTGGTCCGGTCGCTACTTTCAATATTGGTTTTCTCGTGAAATGGCTCATATATATATTATGACAAGGTTGTTCTGGAAAATATAGTGACGATGGAATAACCCATTAAATGAAGGGTTTCTATTAGACATTGTCCGGACTGTTGAGAATCACGTGGAAATAGAAACGGTATTCTTGTAAACTGGTGCAAGGAACATATACAGTTGTTAAAACCGTTACCGTACGAGCTGGATATTCCCTTTCAAATATCGGACTTGCAATCTGTTCAGTCTCAAGCAACAATGTTCATGTCTGTGCGTTACAAGAGGTCGGCCAATTGCTACACGATGCCAGAGACACGTTTGAATGTCTGTGCGTTACAAGAGGTCGGCCAATTGCTACACGATGCCAGAGACACGTTTGAATGTCTGTGCGTTACAAAAATTCGGCCAATTGCTACACGATGCCAGATACACGTTTGAATGTCTGTGTGTTACAAAAGTTGGGCCAATTGCTACACGATGCCAGAGACACAAAAGGTGGGTCAATTGCTACACGATACAATATACACGTTTGAATGTTTAGATCGCTTAAGCTGGAATAGGATTGTCACCCAAACAGAAACTTATCTTCCAGCAAAGAGCGAGGCCTAAGCAGAAAACACCAAAGGGCTCATCATTAATGTATTATCTGTCAGTCTCTAAAAGTCCTACGACTTATCAAATGAGGTTGCCGTCGTACCACGCCGTGCAGTTCAAGAGGATGTAGTTGCAAGATTGCAAACATTAGCTGTACGATGATTTGTCATGGTCATAATCAAGGTTACCATTTTTTATATTGCCATTTCGTCATTTATTCTTGGAATTAAGTAGCAACAATATTGGGCGACAAAATGGTTTATATTATTTTCTTCAACACATTTAATCTATATTATGACGAATGTCCATGTTTTCAAAATATATAATACTTTTGACTGCAGCTGAAAGTTTGTTGTCCGGTCGAGATCTTGGATTATTTTGTTTGACGTCATCTTGGTTTAGTTTGCGACCGTCTTTGTTTTTCTTTTAAAGTGTTTCAACATGGTTCAGCTTCTTACTTGGTTGAACTATATTATACTATAGCCTGTAGTTGGGTATTTGTTACGTACGTCATCTTGACTGCCATCTTGATTTTCACGAATTAACCAATGGTGCAATTGTGTCAACCTACATATTTAGTGAATACATACCCTTCCCTACGTTATCCATTTAAGCAAAACACTTAAGACCACACATTTTGCTTCAACCTTTGTTCTATCTCGGACAACTAGGGACAATGTTAAAGGAGCTAATTCAACGAAGTGACAGTTAGGTTATGCGGGCATGGTTGGTGTCCATAGGCAAGGCACATTTTTCAAGCCTAGAACTGGTTTGTTACACAGGGATATAACTGAAATAATGTTTAACAGAGGCGTAAAATCCCAATAAAACATATTCTATGTGTTTACCGTTGTGATGTAAACATATATAAATATGTTAGGTCGTGTGTAGGGAAACGGTTTAAGTAATGTAGGCATTTTTGAACACCTAAGATTAAGATTAGCATGTGCATCTGCTCCGTCTTATCATAATCTTCACATTTAGACAGAAGCATCACATTTAGACAGAAGCTTCACATTTAAACAGAAGCTTCACATTTAGATAGAAGCTTCTAACAAGCTTGTGTAAGTTAAATAAGAACAGTGTATAGATTGAACAGCTGACGTGTACCTTTTCGAAACGACTGGCTTATATTCAAGTAATGCCCCAGTCAGACATACACATTACGGATAGGGCGGATAGTTGCGTATAAAATCCGCAGTCTTCCGCAGAAATTGTGGGCGTGGCCTATTTTCTTGATGAATATACGGATACAGTTACCCATAGATACGGATAGATACGGATGGTTGGAGATGTCAGCGGAAGTCAGCGGTTTGATACTTTCTCAGTTAATTGACACGATGCGGATAGATACGGATAGATACGGATTACTTACCTTCCATTATCTTCCGCTACCTGTAGATGCGAATAGATGCGATTAGATACCGTCATATATGGACTGTTGCGCATGCCTTGCGGAAAGAAGGGGTCACGTGCACAATCGCCATTTGCATTTTGAACAAATTACATCAACAAATCATTGAAGTTGTGTGAAATTTATCTGGAAAATCATGCCTGCAAAGAAGCAGCAGAAGAAGAGGCAGCTTCCAAAGAAGGCACACACTCCACTTCCAACATCTCATCAGGATAATAGTGATGGAGACACTTTGATAGAGCTGGAAGTGTCGTATCAATCACCTCAGGCATCACCAGCAAGAGGCAGGGGACGTGGCAGTGGCAGCAGGCTTGGGACAAGAGAGGCCTCACGCTACAAGAAGAGGCAGCGTCAGTGTAAGTTTCTAATATTAAAATATAAAATGTCATATATGTTTATGTAAGTAATGTTTTTGTGCTCAATGCTGTATTTTTTTCATGAATGCTGTATTGTTAATAAGTAAGTATGGATAAACAGTTCAATTTAATGGCAACACATTTATGTATGTGTAGATTAATTGTATGTCCAATTTTTAATGATGCAAAATAACATTGTTTATCTTATTTTAACTTAATGTTAAAAGAAATCTTGTAAAATAATGTGTTCATTACTAAAATGTATTAAGAAGAAGTTTGAATGTTTGTATAATTGTTGTATATTTAGCTAGTTATAAAGTTTGGTGTCTCTTTCTTATATTTGCAGACACAGAGACTGAGGAGCCTGTCCAAGAGCCAGGGGTGAGGTTGTCCCCGATGATGAAATACGGCATCTGACGGTCGTCGGCAGGCAAAGATTGAGGTTCTGGGATGCCGATTGTGTTGGAGATAACCGCGTCTCGCAGAGCCGACTCGTTCCACAGCTGGGCATCAGATGTTGCCCCTGGGGCACCTTCTTGGGCCCATACGAACCTGTAGTTCGCATCACCGAGTGCTAAAAGCACAATGGAGTGGTACCCCTTTTAGTTGTAGAACTGGGACCCTCCGTGAGCAGGACACCGGATGCGTATGTGCTTGCTATCCAAGGCACCTAGCACGTGGTGAAAGTTCCACTGGCTGCTGTAGCCTGCAGCAACCTCCTTCCACCCCTCAGCTGTCGTCGGGTTGGTGACAAACTCTGCAACGTATTCGTCCCAAATGGCCTGACAGACGTCTCGGACTATAAGTGAGATCGTGTTGTGCGGCACATAGAACAGGTATATCATCGACTATAGCAGTCCCCAGTGGCCAGATGCCTGAGTGTTATGGCAACATTCAGTCCAACCTCCTGCGAATCTCTGTACCATGTGGTTTCTTACGAAGTCTCGGCGTGAGTCGTTCCACCACGTCTCGAAACATCTTGGGTGTGAGCCTGGTAAAGTTGCGGAACGCCACCAAATCATTGTTCCTCAAGAGCATCATGAGGTTGCCATACGCTCCCTGTTCCGGTCTGAGAGCTATTCAACGGCGGACCCACCACCTCCTATCCCGACGGCGTGTCTTCCAGATGCGCAAGATATGTGCATAAATCAGTGTGAGGTTCATGTTGGACTGTCATGAGTCTCAGCAAGAGCAGTCTGCATTCGTTGTCCATGGCTGTGGAACTAGGAAGACCATCCAATATACATATAGATCGAGAAACCTTCCCAAAATTCTACGTTCACGTGTCTTTTTGTTTTGCCAAAGTGGTAGAGATCGTCGTTCGAGAAGTTAATGGAACGTAGGAGTCCGTAATGATCCGTATTTATCCGTATTATTCGCAATTATTCGCATTCATCCGCACAAAAAGGTATCCGTCAGTATTGGAACGCAAACTATCCGTATTGAAACGTTTCTGTAGGTAACAATACGCAGAACGAAACCTGTAATTAACCGTAACTAAAGATAACGATCCGCACGAAACCGTATTAATCCACAACTTGGGGTGGACCCCGGAATGATAGGTTTAGATACGGGTTAGATACAGATTAGATACGGATAAATGCCTTCAGTTACGGATAATTACGGTTTTCTCGTCCGCGCCTGAATTTTGAAACTTTTCAAAATTTGGACGCGGATCGTTTTGACCTTGCGGATACGATACAGACAGTTACGGACTCTGCGGATGCGATACGGACCATTACGGATTGGACGGATATATACGGACGAGCCATCCGTAGCATCCGCAGAGTCCGTATGTGTGTGTGTCTGACTGGGCATTAGAGTTGTTAATGAATACGGATGGTGGCTAGATGGCTTTTATCCTTCCTTATCAGACACTATCAGACTAAAATGAGCCGTTCCACGAGAAAACCAACATTATGGACTCTGCGTAATGAATCGACCCACATCAGCCACCTGCGCATGCTTATCCGGACCGCCACATTCCGTCTCAGGGGGATGTAGGTATTGAATAACCACCTATCGAGTCTCAGATGTGTCATGTGTTTGTAACTTTTGACGGAATAAAAATGTGTAGGATTTTTTTGGCCGGCAATCCCAATAACTAGTCTTGAGAGGCTAACGCTGAGATGCATAAGATCCCATAACGTGTTTAATTTATCTTAAACAGAATGATAGGTTCTTCTTTCCTTCTCCCTCCTTCTTTCCTCCTCCTTCTTTCTTCCCTTCTTCCTCTTCCTTCTTCTTCATTCTACGGAAAATATACCGGTTACGAGATCACTAGGTTACGAAACCACTGTATTCCATACCAAATGTAGCAAAAAATAGGCTACATTTATTTCATGTTTACACAGTTGCCTCCCTTGTTTTTAGAACCGCCATTTACACCGGAATATGAAACGACTGGGGACATACCTATATCTTTAGACTTTCAACGTAAGTGTATGTGGTTGCCGATTGTCTAGTGCGATTCTTACCTAAAAAATAATGCTATTATAATTTCCGAAATGTGTGCACTATGTTTGTTTTTAAACAGTTGTCATAATGATTTAAATGAGGGCGGGAGATCGTACAGTCTAGTCCAAATCATTTAGACTTTCGGTTTCTCGTTTTATCATCTGTCATGTATTGCTAATTGGTCGCGTATGCAGGGTAATAGCAAAATGAAAAATGAGCATATGCGATGTCTTTTTTTGAAGGACTAGGGTACAGTCAAAGCGTCAAAAGTTGATCATTACCAGGGAATGGATCACTTTGGAATAAATGAATTATTTTAAACTTACACCATTTTGATCTGTAAATTAGAATTGAATATTCCAATTAGAGAAATATTTTGTTAACATAAAAACAAAATAATACAGGGAATAATTGTCTTCCAAGTCATGATTGGGTGATTAATTCAAACTTCTTGTGTGGTCTGCATGCTTTTAGTCCAGGTATCTGTAATTAATGGAATGCGTTTTTGTAATTTAACTGTTCGCATCCTAATACAATCAATATGGAACATTAAAAGAATGAGACTAGCATTATTTTATGACTCACTCAAAAAGGAAAAGTAAAAACATTGCTAATATATCGTTTACTGCGACTTCTCAGATGAAAAAAGTAAAATGTGGTTTGATATAAGTATCCAGTACTGGCAGTAGGCCATTAACCCTTTCCCTCATACGACAATTCTGCAGCAGAAGACTTTGAACATATTTTGTCAAAACATAGAAAATCTCCATAATTGAATGGATAACTATGACTAAAAGTGGAAAAAATTGTGGCAAAAGGAGAAATTGCACGTTTTGTGCAATTTCTTCTTTTGTCACTATGTTTTCAAAAAAGCTGTCTGCTGCAGAGGCGTCAGAAAGCGTCTATATGAGGTAAAGCGTTAACGGAGATATAATTGTAAGTTCAATCTCATGGATTGTTATTTTTGTGTTGTCAATTTCCTGAGTGAAATATTTTGCGATCTATGTAATTTCAAACATAATTTTGATGCAGATTTTAAGCATCTCTTTTTTCTTTCTTTTCTCCAATAGTTGTCCACTGATTAAATTGTCTTTAAATAGGACACATTTTTAAGTGTAACTGATTGATATTGCAGCCTTGTGAACGCAACTCCTCCTATGTTTCTGACCGAATCTTTTCAAAACTTGGTCAATGTCATTACTATAATGGGTAGATGTGCAGTAAGCGGCGATTTTCCAGTTCATTGTTTTTTGCAAGATTTTTGTCCCTTGAAACTTAGTCTCTGTAGCTGATTGATATTGCAGCCTTGTGAACGCAACTCTTCATATGTTTCTGACCGAATCTTTTCATAACTTGGTCAATGTCATGACTATAATGGGTAGATGTGCATGAAGCGGCGATCTTCCGTTTCATTGATTTTTGCAAGATTTATGTCCCTTGTAACTTAGTCTCTGTAGCTGATTGATATTGCGGCTTGTGAACGCAACTCTTCCTACGTTTCTGACTGAATCTTTTCAAAACTTGGTCAATATCATTACTATAATGGGTAGATGTGCATGAAGCAGGGATTTTCCGGTTCAGCAATTTTTGCAATAGTTATGCCTTTCGAAAATTGGTCTCTATAGCATATTCACTTGAGAACGCAACTCAAGTTTCCAAACAGGTATAAATGCATAAAGCAGGGATTATCCGGTAGAGTGATTTTTGCAAGAGTTATGCTCAGAAGGAAAAAAGGATACATATAGACACTGCCATTTGACCTACTTTCATATCGGAAGCCTCTATAGGGTTCTATCTCTGTTTATATGTATCCTATTTTCTTTAGTTAATACCAAAGTCAGCTAGGCTGGTAAGCAGAGTAAGACTTTCAACTCTGAACAAGTGTGGATAAACTGTTTTGCTCACTCAAGGAAACACCCGGCTGCCACTGCAGGGATCGAACCTACTACCCAGGCAACCATGATCTCAGGTCCCTGTCTCTTCCAGCTAAGCTAACTGGTCTCACAGACTTCATTTTGAGCTTATGTATACAGACATGTTAAAAGCAATAATTAAAAGGACCAATCTTGATCTTTATATTTTGAGGCGGCGTATATTGTGGTGGCACTGGCACTGGCACTCTTGTTTAAAAGTGTTAATGGCAGTGTTTGAAATTAACTTTTTTGGCTGGTAGCAAGAACTAAGCCTTGCTACCTGCTTTGAAAGTAGACCTGTAGCAAATTCATCTTTCAAGTAGCATTAGCAAGATAAACTATAACATAAGCAAGCTTTTACCTTTAATTTAAGTTCTTATATTGTCTGATGGAATGTTACATGTAAAACAATCACCTTGACAATTTGTTTGTTTGAACAAATTGATGAAAGAGTATCTTACAATTAAACTTGATTACGCACAGATAGGAACAGAAACATCGAGCAGAAACAAAACTGGCCATTTTTTTTCATTTGGCAAGATTTTGTTTCTGACTTTTTGGGCAGGTAGCAAATTCCTATTTTCAGAAGCAAATTTGAAACTACCTAATTTCAAAATCTGGTAAAATGAATCTTTTATTTAAATCCTTACTCAGTTGTTTATATGAGGGGTGATCATAATAGGACTTTTGCTATAATTTCATCACAAATGAAACTTGTAGAAAACAAACCTGATTTTATTAAAAGTCCATATTTCTCTTACATGCATGACAAATATTTGAATAATTGTTTGAAAAATAATATTCTGTGGGATTATGAAAATTGTAAGTACCATGGGGGCGGGCCACAGTTAGTAACATCATTCTGATTTTGCTGTTTGAACTAAAACAAGTTCATTTAAAAATGTGTATACATCTTTCAATAACAATAACATCAAAACACTTTTTGAATCAACTTACCCAGGAGCCATTGCTTAAAGACATTATTTCTTGTAAAAGCCATTGCAAGTATGCCCACCTGTGCCTCAACTCGTTTCTATGACAATGATGTATACTTAAATTAATGACAATTATTAAAATATTAAGTCGCCATAAAGAAGAACAAATATAAATTACAAATGGTATACGTATTTCATCACTGTATATCAACTAATTCAAAAGTTACTAAGAAAGTCCTAATACTTTTGGATCACCCCTCGTTAAATTAAAAATTAAAAACAGATCTTACTTATTTACCGTAGTAAGAATGGTTTTGATGTTAATATTGGGAACACAATTGTGGTTAGATTATGCAGTAGCACAAATCAAATTATTTAAACCCTTAATTACCAAAGGCAACAAATATGCAGCAGACTTGATTCAAAATATGAAGACAATAATTGGGAAAAAAGTCTATAACTAAAAGTATACATGTAGTTATTGAAGAGATCAAACGAGATGAAAACATTTTGGCAAAAGGGGGAATTGGTCTTGTTGAGAAATTTTTGCTTAGTTACAATGTTTTCGAAATTCAACTGCTGCAGTTGCAGATAAATAAACAAAATAGAAAAGGGGTCAAATTGTCGCTCTATGTCAAAGTGACATTAACATTTTGAAGTCATTCACTAGTACAGAAGACTTTTGACTACTTAACCCTTTCCCACCTGCAGACGCATTTTGACGCAATTAGCAGCAGATGACGACTTTTGAAAACTTTTTGGCCAAAGGTGAAATTGCTCAAGATGAGCAATTTCCTCTTTTGCCACAATGTTTTCAACTTTATTTAATAATAAAGCTATCTTCTATGGATATGTTTCTGGGTTTTTTTCCACTGTTTTCAAAGTCGTCTGCTGCAGATTTGTTGTATGTGGGAAAGGAAACACTTTCTGAAACTATTGTTGGTAAAGGAGAAATTACTCATTCCTAATATAAAAGGTCCTATGGTAAGTAGGTCCATAAACCTGAAAAAATAACAAAATGCCCATGAAGTAATTGTGGTGTTAACCCCCCTATCCCACATACAACAAATCTGCAGCAGACTATTTTGAAAACGTCTAGGAAAAAGCACAGAAACTCCCTTTAGATGAAAAGTGTTGAAAACATGGTGACAAAAAGAGAAATTACTCTTATTGAATAATTTCTTCTATTGTATCCATGTTTTCAAAAAGCCATCTGCTGCAGAAATGGGATAATTATCCCTTTCCCATATGAATTTTTATTCAGACGCCTGACACTTCCACTGCAAATAACTTTTGAAAACATTTTGGCAAAAGGAGAAAGTGTTCATCATTTTCCACTTTATCCACTAACAATTCTTTCATTTGTATTTTTAGATCCCCTGAGCCGTCGTCCTTCCACCTGTCGTCCATCGTTAACTTTAAGCTTTAAACATCATCTCCTCCTAAACCACAGGATGAACTTTTAGCTTCAAATCTCCTCCTAAACAATTGGACCGATATCTACCAAATTCACAGGAATGTTCCTTTGCTGGTCCTTTTTCAAATTATGCAAAGATTTAATGCCTTATTACAAATGGCCTTTACTGATAAGCTATTTCTTAGCCAATCCTTGCAGTTTCATTTGCACTCCTGATCAAATTTTAAATATTTGCTACTAATTTACTATCACTCAGGTAATCGATTTAGGGCCATCTTGGCCCTCTTGTTTAGCAAATATTTTTAAAGTTGTCTGCCGTAGATTTGTTATTAAGTTAGCAAGGATTACAAGTATGGGTTTAGTTTAAAAATAAGAGTTGAAATCATTGTCATTAAAATTCAAAATTAATTACACGACCACATACACAAATCTTTGCAAGACATCTAATACAGATCCCAGATGCTCCAAATGTTGGTTTTATGATTTTATTTAACATTTTCCAGATACTTTTGACATCTCTTTAGCAGATAAAAATAATTGTGGAAACAAGGAGAAATTAAGAATCTTTCAATGAATGTCAAAGCAGGCTATACTAAACTTCATAACAGAAAAAATGTTATAAGAACATTTGAGCTGAATTTGGAGAAAACCAACATACCGGTTCAGCCCAAGCATGCCACACAGGCTAACCCAGACAGACACTTTTCGCCTCCTGCGGATTTTTTGTTTCAGGAATTATTACTTTATACCTCTATCCCCCTGAGATGGAATGTGTTGGTCCAGATTAGCCTGTGTGTACTGGGTAGTCCGATCTGGGTTGATACATTACGCAGTGTCCATAATGTTTGGTTTTCTCGTGTTACAGTATAAAAGCAGTTGGTGAAGACATCAAAATGTCTAACAATCCTTCATTGGCAGAGGTTAAAAAGAAAGGACGAGAGGAAAGGAAACATGCTGAAGATGATAAAGATGCAACCAGAGATACAGTAAAAGCTACAGCTGTAGACAGGGATAACAGTTCTAGTGATGAAGATTTAACCATGATAGCTGAATTACCTGAAATGGTTTGTATTGCCTGACAATATTTCTCTTGGCATCAAATGGTGCTGTAAGCCTCTATGTTTATTATTTCTGTTCTGTTCTTTTGTTACATTCCAGTATTCCATGTTTTTTCTATGGTTTCCGTGTATTTTTTGTATTTTTTTGTTAATTAACCCTTTCCCAGATACGGCAATTCTGCAGCAGACAACTTTGAACATATTTTGTCAAAATATAGAAAATCTCTATAATTGAATGGATAACCTATGACTAAAAGTGGAAAACATTGTGGCAAAAGGAGAAATTGCTTGTTTTGAGCAATTTCTTCTTTTGTCACTATGTTTTCAAAAAACCGTCTGCTGCAGAGGCGTCAGAAAGCGTCTATATGAGGGAAAGTGTTAAGAGTCCCTTGGAAACCTACAGCCGGGTTTCCTGCTCTAATGTCCCAAGCAAAGGAATATTTTGACCTTCATCTTAAACTCTTACCTGATGTATTACTGTTGAACCCATTTCTCATCATTATACCTTGAAGAAGATACAGAGTAAAAGCATTGAAGGAAATGATGATATTGCTTGTTATTATCTTGCAGGGGCTTCCAAAGAGGTCTGTATGGGGAACAGGGATAGTCTTTTTAACTTCTCAAGTACTCATAACCAATTTCTTATTTTGCCACATTAATTTTAAAAGACATTTGCTGCAGATGCATCGAAATCCTTCGTGATGTAGGAAAGGGTTTAAGAACATTCTGACAAGTAATTGATCTTTTGATCTGATAGCTTATACACAGTCATATCTTTATCTACATTTGTCATCAATATTTTACTGTTTTTCTTAGAGCACTGTTTAAATGTTTGTTAAAATGTAGCTAACATTCAGCCCTCATATACCAGTAATTATTTCTCTTTTATTACAGAAACTACTGAATAGAAAGCCAAAGAATGTTCCAGGGTATGTATGTATGTGAAGGAACTGTATTTTATTCTTGTGTTTGTATAAAACTCTTTTACAATTTAGCCATATTTAAGGGCAAGTTGGCATTTTCATTTATTTTTAGCTCGACTATTCGAAGAATAATGAGAGCTTTACTACCCGCTCCGGCATCGTCATATGCATCTCCGTCGGCGTCAGCATCTGATTTAAATTTAAGGGCAAGTTGGCATTTCATTCATAAGTACTTGTGCTAGGGCTTTTATATTTGGAATATAGAAACATCTTATACCTTTCTTCACATTGATTGCTGAAGATGCTGAGTGTGACCTTTTGGGGGGGGGTTAAAAAACATGGTTTTGTGTGGTTCAAGTTTTAGTGCAAGTTAGCATTTTCATTTTTTTTTTTCTCAATTAGTTCTTGTGTTAGGGCTTTCATATTTGGAATATTATTACATATATAATACCTTTCTTCATATTTTATGCTGAAGATGCTGAATGTGGCCTTCATTTTTGGGTTAAAACATGATTTTGGGTGGTAAAAGTATTAGGGCAAGTTTGCATTTTTATTTTTATGCCCCCGCGGAATCTCCGATTCGGGGGGCATATAGTTTTTGGCCTGTCTGTCTGTTGGTCTGTCTGTTGGTCTGTCTGTCTGCACAAAAAAAACTTTAACCTTGACCACTGCTTTTGAACCATAACAGGTACGGCTACCATATTTCACATGTGTATTCCTTGTGACATGACCTTTCTGTCAGTACCAAATTTTTTGACCTTGCGACCTTGACCTTTGACCTAGATGTAGTTTTTGGCCTGTCTGCACGAAAAAAACTTTAACCTTGACCACTACTTTTGAACCATAACAGGTACGGCTACCATATTTCACATGTGTATTCCTTGTGACATTACCTTTCTGTCAGTACCAAAATGTTTGACCTTGCGACCTTGACCTTTGACCTAGATGTTGCCATTCTCGAAAAAAACTTTAACCTTGGCCATTACTTTTGAACCATAACAGGTACGGCTACCATATTTCACATGTGTATTCCTTGTGACATGACCTTTCTGTCAGTACCAACATTTTTGACCTTGCGACATTGACCTTTGACCTAGATGTAGTTTTTGGCCTGTCTGCACGAAAAAAACTTTAACCTTGACCACTTCTTTTGAACCATAACAGGTACGGCTACCATATTTCACATGTGTATTCCTTGTGACATTACCTTTCTGTAAGTACCAAAATGTTTGACCTTGCGACCTTGACCTTTGACCTAGATGTTGCCATTCTCGAAAAAAACTTTAACCTTGGCCATTATATTTGAACCATAACAGGTACGGCTACCATATTTCACATGTGTATTCCTTGTGACATGACCTTTCTGTCAGTACCAACATTTTTCACCTTGCGACCTTGACCACCTTTGACCTAGATGTTGCCATTCTCGAAAAAAACTTTAACCTTGGCCATTACTTTTGAACCATAACAGGTACGGCTACCATATTTCACATGTTTATTCCTTGTGCCATGACCTTTCTGTCAGTACCAACATTTTTGACCTTGCGACCTTGACCTTTGACCTACATGTTGCCATTCTCAATTTTTTTTTTAACCTTCCCCACTACTTTTGAACCATAACAGGTAAGGCTACCATATTTCACATGTGTATACCTTGTGACATGACCTTTCTGTCAGTACCAACATTTTTCACCTTGCGACCTTGACCTTTGACCTAGATGTTGCCATTCTCGAAAAAAAACTTTAACCTTGACCACTACTTTTGAACCATAACAGGTACAGCTACCATATTTCACATGTGTATTCCTTGTGACATGACCTTTCTGTCAGTACCAACATTTTTCACCTTGCGACCTTGACCACCTTTGACCTAGATGTTGCCATTCTCAATTTCCTTTTGAACCATAGCAGGTAAGGCTACCATATTTCACATGTGTATACCTTGTGACATGACCTTTCTGTCAGTACCAACATTTTTCACCTTGCGACCTTGACCTTTGACCTAGATGTTGCCATTCTCGAAAAAAACTTTAACCTTGACCACTACTTTTGAACCATAACAGGTACGGCTACCATATTTCACATGTGTATTCCTTGTGACATGACCTTTCTGTCAGTACCAACATTTTTGACCTGGCGACCTTGACCTTTGACCTAGATGTTGCCATTGGGGGCATCAGTGTTTCACAAACACATCTTGTTTTTTTTAATTTTTCTCAATTAGTACTTGTGTTAGGGCTTTCATTTGGAATATAGTTACATCTTATACCTTTTTATGCCCCCGGAATCACCGATTCGGTGGGCATCTAGTTTTTAGCCTGTCTGTCTGCACGTCTGTCTGTCGAAAAAAAACTTTAACCTTGACCACTACTTTTGAACCATAACAGGTACGGCTACCATATTTCACATGTGTATTCCTTGTGACATGAACTTTCTGTCAGTACCAACATTTTTGACCTTGCGACCTTGACCTTTGACCTAGATGTTGCCATTCGGGGGCATCAGTGTTTCACAAACACATCTTGTTCTTAACATTGAATGCCGAAGATGCTGAGATTCCTTCTTTTTAGGGTTAAAAACATGATTTTGGGTTGTTAAAGTTTTAGGGCAAGTTTGCATTTTCATTTTTAGCTGACCTGTGCATGAATGGACCAATTTCAAAATATCTTCACATGAATGTTCCTTAGGTGGTCCTCTTTCAAAGTTGTTCAAAGAATTCACTCAGGTGATTGATTAAGGCCCTTTTGTTTATAAGCTCACCTGAACATTGAGTGCGGATTGAGCTATTGTGATCACTTACCGTCCAACATCGCCGCTGTCTGTCTGTCTGTCTATTACATTTTCCTACAACCAACTTCTCCTCCGAAACTTAAATACCAAATTCAAAATACCAGAACATTTGCTTTAGACAATTGAAATGTCATCATATCTAGCCACAGGTTACCTTTCACATTTATATGAATACAGTGGTTAGTAACTTAGTAGTAATTGTTATATAAATTGATCAATCAATATACATGTAGATGTATATTTAAATATTTAAAATCAAACCAATTATTTAATCATCTTTTTACAATTGGCTGCAGACATAGTTAAACACCGACTGTATGACATCCAGTCAAATATAGTGGTCTAAGGGTGAAACAACATACATAGAGCATTTATGGAATTTACTGATACAAATACGTGTATTAATTTGATTATTAAACGGATAAATGAAAATTCCTCTTTGTGTTAATGAATGGCGCCAAAATAGCTAAATGGGACCAAAGGGACAAAAGTCAACAAAGAAGGCGAGTAAAAAGCGGACAAAGTCAGAAGCATCGCCCGACACAGTAAGTGAGCAACCTCAAAAACGTTATTTGTTAAAAAATCTAGATCAGAAGAATAACAAGGGCGAGAAAAGGGAACAAAATATTGAGCATCAAAGCGGCAAGATGAATGAAGCAAATGTAAACACGAGCGCGATAACATCGCCGATGAGCTATAATATGCCCCCCTACCCACAACATATGTACCAATCCCCGATACAGAATCAGTACATCCCAAACGGGCAATTTATGCAACCAGCTCAATCAGTTGTGCAAAATGGGAATCAAGAAATTTTAGAAAAGCTGGTGAATATTGAAAAGAGACTTTGTAAATTGGATAGTATAGACGGGAGAATAGCAGATATGTCACAAAAGCTATCAAACATGAATAATAAAATAGGTACATTAGAGCAGAAAGTTTCAGAAACCGACAAAAAGTTATCGGACATTGAGCAAAGCAAGAGCTTCGAGAGTAAGAAATTTGATGAGATGAATAGTAAGCAGGTAGAAATAGAGAATGAGATCAAGAAAGGGCAAAAACAGAGAAAATGAGGTCAGAATGCAGTCGACTATTTAGTGAAAATAAAAAGTTAAGTGATGAAATAACGGATCTGCAATCACGTTCAATGCGCGACAACTTACTGTTTTACAACGTAGAAGAAGGGAAGAGCCACGAAGATCGCTTAAGTGAAAACTGTTCACGTTTGATCCATGAATTTTGCGACCTAAAACTAGGTATGGAAAATGCATCGACTCATATAAAAATAGACAGAGCTCATAGAGTTGGTAAATATAACCGGGAGAAAAAGAGACCCATAGTTGTAAAATTTAACTTCTTTCAAGACAAGTTGTCCATAAAAGAAAGAGTGAAAGGGAAGAGTGAGGAAATATCCGTACGCGTTAGCGATCAATTCCCGAAATGTATTCAAGAAAAACGGAGAAGCCTTATCCCTATATTGATACAAGCTAAGAGCGAAGGGAAAAGTGCATATATCTCCTACGATAAACTCTATATAAACGGTGAGATTTACAGGGGTGGTGGAGTTCAAGAGAGTTAAGGGTGTCAAGCAAAGCAATTAAATTTCCTTCTATGGAACGTTAATGGGCTTAACAAAAAAGTCGTTGATAATGACTTTTTAATCATATTACAAAAATATGATATTGTGATGTTAACGGAAACATGGACTTCGAGATACAGTAATCTAGATATAGAAGGATACGAACACATATCATGCCCTAGGCCAAAAACGAACAAACGGGCAAAGCGAAACAGTGGAGGTATTATGATATACTACAGATCAAGATTTAAAAATAAAATAGACATATGTAATATCGACCAAAAAGGAGTAGTTTGGATTAAGTTGAAAAAGGAGTGTTTCAGTTTTGAGAATGATAGATTTATTTGTGCTTGCTACGTCCCACCGGAAGATTCATCTGTTTATAAAAACGCAAATTCTATGCTTTATCAGTGTGATTTCTTTGAAATCTTAGACAGAAATGTTAGAAAATACAGTCAGATGGGCGAGGTGTACTTAACGGGAGACTTCAATGCGAGAACAGGAAGTCGACCGGATTATATACTAAATGATAATTTGGACCGCTTTGTCGATGTACCGCCCTGTGAATGCATGGGAGATATATCGACGAGAAGGTCACGTGACGACCAGGTAAACAGTTTTGGGTATAAACTACTAACATTGTGTAAAAATAATGAGCTTTCCATTTGCAATGGGCGTATCGATGATGGGAAAAGTACATATTATAATGTTAATACGCGTCATAAAGGCACGAGCGTTGTTGACTATTTAATTGCTAAAAAAAGCTGTTTTAGCAATATTGAATACATGATTGTTGGTGACTTAACAGAGTTTTCGGACCATTGTCCTATAGTATTTTCTATGTTGTTTAATGAAAGCAGAAACCCGCATGGTGGTAAACGCAATTCAAATGATAAAATACACAGAATACTTTGGAAAAGCACAGACAGGGCTTCTTTAGACAGTGCATTCCTAGAGTATAAGCCACATTTTGAAAACATTGTATTGAATTTGGGCTCATATGGAGTTGATATCGATAATTGTGTAGAAAATATGTCCGATTTAATTTATGATATTTCGTTTAGTCTTCACGGTAGGACATTTTCAAGTGATAACAAGAGAAAGTCTACGGGCGCACCATGGTTTGATGCACAGTGTAGATATCTTAAATCTAAATTTTACGTAGCAAGAAGATTATATAAAGCTAAACCGATTGAAGCAAACAAAATGCATTTCTTGACGCAGAGACAAAAATATGTACAATATAAACGAAAAAATAAACAACTTTATAACAATAAAGAAAAGGCAAGAATTTCTGTTATGACAACAAACGAACCTAGAAATTTCTGGCAATATATAAATAAATCAAAACAATGCAAGAAAAGTACTAACACTGACATAAACGCACAAGACTTTGTAGACTTTTTCAAAACGCTAGGTAGCGAAGAGTCCTCGACGGACACGCACAGCACGGATCAAACATGTTCTAGAGATAGTCCATTATCGATTGATGAACTGGACCGCCCTTTTACCGATGCAGAAATAATCAAAACCATTAAATGCCTTAATAGAAACAAAAGTGTGGATTTCACAGGTAATGTGGCCGATTTTCTAATCGACGCTAACACCATAATCTCTCCTTATCTTACAATATTATTTAACAAGATATTTGAATCAGGCACTTACCCATTATTGTGGGGTAAAGGAATAATTGTACCCATTCACAAAAAGGGTGACCCAACAAATCCGAACAACTATCGGGGCATTACACTAGTAAATACCTTAGGTAAACTGTTCTCACTGGCTTTACGTAATAGGATAAACGACTGGTGTGAGTCTCAACAATTATTGAACGAGTCTCAGTTTGGATTTAGAGATGAATGTAGTACTGTAGACTGTATATATCTTTTACATACCGTTATTCAAAATGTATTGGCAAAAAAACGTAAATTGTATTGTGCTTTTATCGACTATGAGAAGGCGTTTGATTCGATTAATAGAAATATCTTGTGGGCAAAACTAATCAAGTTGGGCATTAGCTGTAAGATGGTGAATATATTGAAATCTATTTATAGCAACGTAAAATCTTGTATAAAAATAGACGGAATTAGCACTTTCTCTGACTTTTTCGACGTATCGGTGGGTTTAAAACAAGGTGATCCCTTATCCACGATTTTGTTTCTACTTTTTATCAATGATGTAAGCGATGTAATAGATACTGAACATTTGACGGATTCAAATTTAGATTTACTCTCTTTATTTATGTTAATTTTTGCAGACGATATAGCACTTTTTACCACTAGCCCAGAAAGTTTACAACAACAGTTAAACAATATCAACGAATACTCAAAAATCTCGTCAATGAAAATAAATATCAATAAAACAAAAATATGTATTTTTGAGAAAAGGAAATCAAAGCATGACTTTAATTGGACAATTGATAACCAGCAGATTGAAATAGTACCGGCATTTTGCTATCTTGGTATAACTTTTCATTATACTGGTAATATGTTATTTTCAGTTAAGAATCTAATCGAGAGAGCCAACAAAGCATATCACAATATCCTTTCACTTTTTGAAAGATTACATCTTGATATTAAAACAAAACTAACCATTTTCGAAACAATGGTGACTCCAATCTTGCTGTACGGGGCCGAGGTTTGGGGAATATATGAATACAAAGAGGTAGATAAACTACAAATTAAGTTCTATAAGCAATTGCTCGGAGTATCTAAGCAAACACCAAACGCGGCCGTGTATGGCGAGCTTGGACGTTACCCGTTATCTATATTAAGTAAAGAAAGATCAATTATGTACTGGCTTAAGATTATGAAAAAACATGATTCCTTAATTCATAAAGCTTTTTCTAAACAAGTAGAGTATAACTTTAATAAGAGCTGGAGCTCTAAATTAAAAATAACACTTAATAACTTAGGTTACAACTATCTTTTACAAAACTACGATACACAATTTAATTACAAACGCATGTTAAAACAACGTATACGAGACAATTATATACAAGTATGGCATGCAAAACTAAATGAATCGAATAAATTATTTTATTATAGAATGTTTAAAACTGAATTCCAACTAGAAAACTATCTACTTATTACAACAAACGAATGTCTACAAAAGCAATTATCAAGATTTAGGCTATCCTCTCATCATCTGGAAATCGAAAAGGGGAGACATAATGGTATTATTAGAGAAGAAAGATTGTGCAAATTATGTAACTCTAAAGCTGTAGAAAGCGAATATCACTTCATATCATGCTGTCCCAAATATACTGCTTTACGTAAAAGGTTTAATCTATATCAAGCATGGCCCAGTTTAGAAAAATTTAATTATATTATGAAAACAAAGAATAAAGGGAAACTTATTAATTTAATGAAATACTTAAAGAACGCAATGAGCCTAAGAAATGAAGAATTGTCTGTTATGCAAAACTAATGTACATGATATATACAATATGTTTGAATGTAGGTATTCTTTGTTCTATACATATGTAATGTTTGTAAAAAACACTTTATTTTATGTTATATGTATATATGTTATATGTTATATGTATAAATGTTATATGTATAAATGTTATATGTATAAATGTTATATGTTTTTCTATGTATATATGTTTGCCATATTTATATAATTTGTAAATGGCCAAAGGCAAAATGCTTTGCCGAAAAAACAGTCAATAAAGTATTGAATCTATATATTATCATGCATATGAATTATGACTGAGGTGTAAGAATATATATTGCATGTGTTTTAAAATAAGTAAACATAATTAATTACCCTATGCTTTTTCAGAAAGTATTTGTTTAATGATGATTAGAATGAATATATAATAAAACCTCATCGATAAATTATATTATATTTTCACTATCTCTGTCTATTGAGATTTCACTTCTAGGCTTCATAACGGTTTATTATCTGACCAGAGTGATATCAGTAACACACCATCAAGCATTTAAGTGCTATTAAGGGTCACACTAGGATTATAAATTCAAACCCCAGCATAGATAAACAGATCACCTATTCAGTGTAGCCAATTTCTACGAATTCATGACAAATGAGGGGCTACGTTACAGACTGTAGTGCTTTTTAACTCTTTCCCTCATACATCAAATCTGCAGCAGACACCTTTGAAAACATTTTTGCAAAAATATGAAAAATCTCTATAAATGAAAATACAATTATTGAGTAGAATTAAAAACAATGTGGCAAAAGGAGGAATTGCTCTTTATAAGCAATTTTTCCTTTTGCCACTGTGTTTTCATATTTTCAAAAAGTATTTTCCTCTTAAAGTAATTGATCAATTTTTGTCTCGCCGACGATTGTTGAGTGATACATAGCAGTCACTCTTCCGGTCGCGACAGCAGCCACCTGACCCGAAAGCTCAAGGTGATGTATTCTGATCACTCTCTCTCTGTTGTCCGTTGTTAACTTTTAGCTTTAAACATCATCTCCTCCGAAACCATAGGAACCATTTCAACCAAACTTCACAGGAATGTTCCTTTAGTGGTCCTCTTTCAAAATTGTTCAAAGATTTAAATTCCATGGGGAATATTTTATCTATTTTTCCGAGGACTCGGTTACTTGAATTACTAACTGATTAATCAAATAACATAAGGTTAACCAAATAACCAATTAATCGCTGACATCCCTTATGCTTTCAGAACTGGTTTCCTGTATGATCCTAAGTTTGCTCTACACAAGAATGATTGGGAACCAAACTTTCCAGAAAAGCCTCAAAGGGTAACAGAGCCCTATAAAAGGTGTTGTGAATTAGGACTTGTAGAAAGGTGTAAAAACATACAGGTAATTTGTTAACTCTTTCCCATATACAACAAGTTAGTAGCAGAATCCTATAAAAGGTGTTGTGAATTAGGACTTGTAGAAAGGTGTAAAAACATACAGGTAATTTGTTAACCCTTTCCCATATATAACAAGTTAGTAACAGAGCCGTATATACAATTTTGTGAATTAGTACTTGTGGAAAGGTGTAAAAACATACAGGTAATCTGTTAACCCTTTCCCATATACAACAAGTTAGTAACAGAATCCTATAAAAGGTGTTGTGAATTAGGACTTATGGAAAGGTGTAAAAACATACAGGTAATCTGTTAACCCTTTCCCATATACAACAAGTTAGTAACAGAACCCTTTGAAAACATCTAGGCTGAAATTTGGAAAATCCGTATAAATGAAAGTGTAATTATTGAATAGAGTTGAAAGCATTACGGCAAAAGGAGAAATGGTTTACTGTGGTACTCTATCCTTTTGCCACTTTATTTTCTGAAGTGGTCCACAGCTGATGTGTCAAAATATGTTGCATTTGGGGAAGTCTTAACTGTGAATGGACAAAGCTTTTAATCTCACATGAACCTGAATTTTCTAACTGTAATAAACAATCTAAAACTAAAGGGTTTGGTCACCCTTTCCCTGTATACTCTACTTTCTTGCTGTAATTTAATGATAATTGAAACCTTTTCGACATACAATAAATCTGAAGCATAAACTTTGAAAACAGTCTGTTCGAGATATATGGAAAATCGCTATAAATAGAAGTTTGATTATTCAATTGAGTTGAACCATTGTGGCAAAAAGAAAAATTGCTCATTATGAGCAATTTATTTTTGCCACAATGTTATTCTTAAGTCACCTGTAGCAGAGATATCTTTGTAGTCTGTAAGGAAGGTTTATGTTATTATCCTGTGTCTATTGTTACACTATGGCACCTCAATAGCAAAAGCGTTGGGTATTTTTATCAGTTATTTAAAAAAATTCCACTATCAGAATTTCGCTTATCTACCTTGATCAGTGTTGAAATAAACTGGTTGCAATAACAAGAAAAAAACGAATTATTCTCAACACTTTTTAAAACTAATTTAGTAATGTTTCAGTGACTGTGTATGGCATACTGTCAAGCTGTTTCATTAATCATGAAGCCAGATTTGAAAAAAAAAAAACATTGGAAAGAGATGTAATAACATTATCTGTTAAACCTTTATCACATACAACAATTTGCAGCAGATGACTTTGAAAGCATATTGGCAAAACATAAACATAAATTTGTGTTAAATTATTAAATAAAAGTTGAAAAAGTTGTGGCAAATGAATAAATTGCTCATTATGAGCAAATACTCCTTTTGCTACAGTGTTTTCAAATGTTATTTGCATCAACGGCTTCAAAATACATCTGTATGAGGGAAAGGGTTAATTATTATTAAAAGATTTCTCTTTTAGTCTCGCAATGGTGTAAAGGATCAAATACTTGCTCAACATTGCCAAGAAGCTTTGGATGTTTTGCAATTGGCAGCTAAAATGGACACAAACCAAAGAAAAGAATTATCAAAGAAATATGACAGTGTTTATTTTCATCAGGTAAGTGTAATATTTTTAACCCTTTCCCTCATGTAGACGCTTTCTGACGACTCTGCAGCAGACGACTTTTGAAAACTTTGTGACAAAAGAAGAAATTGCTCAAAACAAGTAATTTCTCCTTTTGACACAATGATTTCAACTCTATTTGATGAGTGTATTCATTTATGGAGATTTTCAATGTTTTTTTTCAGACGTTTTCTAAGTCGTTTGCTGTACATTTTCTGTATGTGGGAAAGGGTTAACTCTTATTCAACTGAATTTCTGTAAATGCAACCACAATTGTCATTAACCTTTCCCAACATACAACTTGTCTGCAGCAGATGACGTTAAATTCATTTTGGCAAAAAAATAGAAAATCTCTGCAAGAGAAAGTATAATTACCGGTACTGAATAGACTTGAAATATTGTAGCAAAAGGAGAATGTGCTCATTCAAAAGTCATCTGTTGCAAGTGGTGGGACAAGAGTTAATTATAGGTTAACCAATCTTTTCAGTCCACCTTTGATTGTGCCTTGCTAGCTGTTGGGAGTACAGTAGAAATGATGGAACAAATCCTTAAGAAAAATGTAAGTATTTTACCTCAGAAAGTTTGCGTAAGTGTTTTTTTAAGAAAAAAAAACGTGGTATTGTGATATCCTTGGCGTAGTTGTTTGCATCATCACAAAACTTTAACCTTGCCTCATAAATGTAAGAAATGTTCAACATTTTCAATGAAACTTTGTACACAGGTTCCTTAGAACAATACGCATGGCTTTACCATTATTCAGTCATGCTCCTATTTTGACAGTTGTGCATTGGCTCCGTGGCCCTCTTTTCTAATTCTTAAATGCTTCAGTGTAGAATTACTTTACCTAATAGAACCTGTTTCAAAAAGTTTATATTGGAGAACGTTTAAATGATTAGTTTTGATTTATTATTACTTTTTGTACGATTAGTGGTTAATATCAGACAATATATGATCGATTAACCCTGACGCCTCAGCAGCAGACTACTATTGAATACACTGTGGTCAAAGGAGAATCTTTTGACATTTTCTAGCTTATTTTTCTTTTCCAGGTCAGAAATGGTTTTGCCCTTGTAAGGTGTGTAGATTACGTCTGTTTACTTTCCTTTCTCATCATAAAGAGGAGAAGTCTGTCAAAAATATGTCAGAGACTGTTTGTCATTAGGCAATTATATTTCCTGTCTCTCTTTTCATTTTTTTTCTAAATTATTAATGACCATCACCCTTATAGGATATTGGCCTTCATATTTACAGAAATTACAATAGTTTTCATACAAAATATTATTTAAACAAAACCAAGATAGTTTCCATGTGGTGAGTTACAAGTTGGCTTTTGGAATATGGTAGATCCAAAAAGGCAAGTATATCCAGGCACAATTTTATCAAGATTTTCCCTGTCCACATATTACTTCAATATGCTTGTTTAGAGATTCTGTCAACAGCTCAAAATGCAAATGTGTACCTTTTCCCATGGACAGGCTCAAATGATCCACAAAGGAATCACTTTATGGGCTCATATATTTGGCATATGGACTGGCCTCCTACATAACGTTGCCTTTATGGTACTGATAAAATACTGACTGTGCAAGTTGATTGTTATTAGTCTCCTACCGGTCAGAGACCGATTTGGGGACTATAGCTTTGGTCGATTCTGTCTGTCTGTCATTCAGTCAGTCTGTCGGTCCATCAGTCGGTCTGTCCCACCTAACCTTGTCCGGCCAGCATCTTAACCATCTATCATAGGATTTCCAAGAAACTTGGCACAAACGTTCACAATGATGAGGCGTGTCGCAGTCAAGACCCAGGCCTGTACTAGAAATGTCAAGGTCACACTTAGAGGTCAAAGGTCACAATGAGTACTGTTTGATAGGACTACCTTGTCCGGCCCGCATCTCAACTATGCATTATAGGATTCCCAAGTTACTAGGCACACATGTTCACCATGATGAGGTGGCATGTCACGCTTAAGACCCAGGCCTTTACCTCAAAGGTCAAGGTCACACTTGATGTCAAAGGTCATAGAATTCTCAAGTTACTGGGCACACATGTTCACCATGATGAGGTGACATGTGGCGCACAAGACACATGCCTGTACCTTAAAAGTCAAGGTCACACTTACAGGTCGAAATGAGAAATGTTTGATAGGACTGTATCCAAAATGTGTGCAGTGCATTGATGGTTTTGTCCAAAAAGCACATACAATACAGTAGGGGACTTTTGTATTGCTTGCAATACGCCATTAACTTGTTACAGTTATTTTTGTAGAACCTTCAAAGTTTGGATTTTCTTGTGACAAGGCTTAACTTTGCTTCATACCTGTGAAAATATACCAAATGAGTATGAAAAGTGGTGTACATCAAACTTTATTGAATAAACATATTTTTTAAAACTGCCAAGCCATCATGTACACATACATCAAACATTATTGAATAAACCTATTTTTTAGACCTCCTGGCCATCATGCAATGAAAAGTGAATGCTGTGGATTCTCTTTCCTAAATAATGTTGCCATAGCAGCCAAACATGCTGTTGACAATCTTGGACTTAACAGGTTTAGTATTTTTAATCCATTCCCACTTTCAGTTGCATTTTAACACATCTACAGCACATGGGTTTTGAAACCATCTTTTTGAAGTGATTGAAAGGTCAAGTTTATTTGGAAAAAAAGAAAAATGAAGATTTTTTTTAAGTTGCAATATAATAAATAAACATGTCTGATATTTTTTATATGTAAGGAAATGGTGAAAAGATGTTTTGCTCTGAATTTGTCAATATTCCATAAAAAATTGAAGGCCAGATTGATTTTAACCTGATACAAATAGTATCGTTAAGTTATGCACGAAATAGTTTGAAAATGAGAAAACTTTTCCTTTTTCCCAGAATGCCTGTAACTGTATCTTAAGTAAAAGTAAAAGATTACATGAAGAAGGCTTTCTTACAATGTTTGTGTGACTATTCAATATTTTTCGTGTTTCAGAGTATTGATTGTAGACTGGGACGTTCATCATGGGCAGGGTACACAACAGATGTTTTATGATGATCCTAGGTTTGTACTACCCCTAAGCTAGACACTTAAACCTTTCCTACATGCAGACGCTTTCTGATGCATCTGCAGCAGACTACATTTGATAACACTGGGACAAAAGGAGATGTCTTCAGCTCAGCTCTTAATATTCATATTTTCATTGATAAAGATTTCCCAAGCTTTGGCCAAGGTGTTTCAAAGTCGTCTGCTATGGATTAGTCACATTGTTGGAAAATGTTAACTGTTTCCTGTTCTTGGTGTGTCATATTTAGACCCTTCCAAATTGAAAATAATCTCAATATGAGCATTTCCTCTTGTCCTGAAAATGAAGTTAACCTTTTCCCACAAACAGACATTTTCTGATGCCTCTACAGCAGACGACTTTTGAAAACATTATGACAAAAGAAGAAATTGCTCATGATGATTTGTTCAACTGTATTCAATAACTATTCTTCGATTTATGGAGTTTTTCCACATTTTTGCGGAGATGTTTTCAATGTCGTCTGCTGTAGATTTGATGTATGGGAAAGGGTTAAGGGTCAACTACTATAGAGGAGTTACAAGTAGCGGTGAAATGGTAACCATTGAATTCGAAAAAAACAAAATCAGGGACTTCATGCAAAATGGTTGTAATCATGTCTTGTTAAAAGGTGTAGTTACAACTGTCCGGCATGAAGTCATCATACTGTCCTTATTATATCACTCATCATGCTTGCTTTTTTGGGGGTTCAGTTGGAACTTATTTGTTTTACATCAGTTGCTAAACAATCTATGCTTATATTAATCACATGCCATATCCGCTTGCTAGAGACCAATACTTGCGCCCTTGTTGTGGAAAAAAAGCAAAAGCCAAACACACTTCACAGGAATCGAATCTGGGACCTTTGAAACAAGAGGCCAACGTCTTACCAGTGCCCCACTGTCTTTGATTCTTGCAAAATTCCATCTGTTGACATATTTAATTCATCCTTTCCTTGTTCAGATGAAATGAGACATTTATTGAAAAAGATAAAATTGTTCAAACTGTGCAACTCTCAGTATTTTAAAATCTTCAAGATATGACATTGGTTTCCCTAAGAAATTTTCAAAGCAGACTCCGAAAATGAAAATAGTTGAAAACATTTCGACAAAAGATTGTTTGTTCTTTATGAGAAATTTCTTCATTTGTCACAATGTTTCAAAAGCTGTCTGCTGAAGGTGTCATCAAAGTGTGTCTGCAAGTTAAATCATGGTGTAAATAATTACAGTTAACCCTTTCCCTCATATAGACGCTTTCTGACGCCTCTGCAGCAGACTGCTTTTTGAAATCATAGTGACAAAAGAAGAAATTGCTCAAAACGAGTAATTTCTCCTTTTGCCACAATGTTTTTCCACTTTTAGTCATAGATTATCCATTCAATTATAGAGATTTTCTATTTTTGACAAAATATGTTCAAAGTCGTCTGCTGCAGAATTGTCGTATGAGGGAAAGGGTTAAAAAGTATTTGATCTACTTACGTTTATTGAAACTTCATCATTCATGTTTGTGGAAAAATGAAAAGGTAGCTCTCTTTGACAAACATTAAATAGCTTATCTGACTAAAAGACAACAGTGTGTATTTATTTTTTTCAGAGTATTATATATCTCGATTCATCGATATGAGTACGGTAACTATTGGCCCAACCTCAGAGAATCAGATTATGATAATATTGGCACTGGGGATGGTACAGGCTTCAATATTAACGTTCCCCTTAATGAGGCAAGGACTTTATTCCAATTCTTCCAAAAATATCCTTTCCCTAATACAGAAGATTTACTGCTTCTGTATCATATCAACTTTTAAAACATTGTTGTGAAATGAGCTATGGCACCTTGCCTGGAGTATACATATTGTGAGTTTGTATGTTTTTATTTTAGTTACAAAATCCTGCTGATCTATTTTTAATGCTTTTGCCAAAGATTTCATTACAGTTAGCTTTTGCAATAGCATACCAGGAAAATGCTAGAGTCTTGTTTTAATTAACAAATCATTCCTTTGTACCAGTCAAGAGATATAGACTTTATTTTAATCTTTTCAGGGACACAATTTTTAAAACCTGTGTTGCAAACAACTGGTTGATAACATTGTGGTTAAAGGAGAATTTGCATGTGATCATTAATTTCTCCTTTTGCTGCAGTGTTATAAAAGGTAGTCTCCTGCAAACCTGCCAGAAATCATTTGCATGTGATAAAGGGACTTCATTTAGTGTCCAGCCAGAGAGAGTACAATTCTTGGGTCATCATAAATCACCTGTTATGTATCAATGCTTCCTATTTTGTATTAAAGTTTTACTTCTAATTTCTTTTTTCATTTCCTTTTTTTTTTAGCTTTCTTCCTTTAGGTGTTTTCAATGCAGACAACATTAAAAAATATACTTGGTAAATATTAAGTGTAGCATCCATATACTCGTACATGTATAATAAATTTATCAGTAGACACATTTGGAAACGTCTAGACAAAAAGTGAAACATATTACATGAAAGTGAAACTACAGAATATAGTTTAAAAAATATTGCTGCAAATGGAGAAATAGCTAGTTATCTACAATTTACTTTTTGCCACTATGCATTCAAAAGTCATCTGTGCAAATGCATTTGCATGTGGAAAAGCGTAAATATTCATATTTTCATGACTGTGTTTTGTTTACAATGCTTTACCCTTTCCCCGATATATACACATTAAGACGCTTGTGTAGCAGATGACTTTTGAAAAACATTATGACAAATGGAGAAATTGCTCATAATGAGGAGTTTCTCCTTTTGCCACAATGTCTTCAACTGCATTCAATAATTAGACTTTAATTTATAGAAACTGTACTTAGTTTTACCCAGATGTTTGCAAAGTTGTCTGCTGCAAATTTGTTGTATGGGGACAGGGAAGATTTTCATCTTCTCAAGACTGCAAGTAATGTTTTCTTATGCCTTTCATACCATTTTGTTTTATTTACAGATTGGTTTAGGTGACAGTGACTATATGGCTATCATGCACCAAATAATTATGCCTGTGGCTTATGAGGTAGTCTTTCTATTATTATATGATTTATATGTAAGCCCGTCCATAATACACCTTTTATATCTTTTAACCCTTTCCCTCATATAGATGCTTTCTGACACCTCTTCAGCAGACAGCTTTTTGAAAACATGGCAACAAGAGAAGCAATTGCTCAAAACGAGCAATTTCTCCTTTGTCACCATTTTTTCAATTCTATTTAATTATTGTTCTTTCATTTAAAGGGATATTCTGTGCTTTTGCTAAGATGTTTTCAAAGTCGTCTGCTGCAGATTTGTTGCATGTGGGAATGGGTTAAAACGGAAAAAGACAAAATATAAAGATTAAATATTTTCAATGATAAAATCCTATATTTTTCTCAATAAATGATGTCTGACATCACATTATGTTGATGATGTTAAATCATATGTCGATGATGTCACATTCTGATATTTGGTTATTCGTATCAATTGTGTTGTATTTGAGCAGGTTATTTTTCATCTATTTACACTGGAAAATGGGTAGGTACATGGTTCTTATAGTGTATATGAACAGTTAAGACTGAAGCAAGCTTGTACATATACCCATATTTAAGTGAATAATATTAAATCCAGAAAATAAACAGCCTTATTGTTACACATTATTGAAGATATTGTGAAAAAAGAGAAATGACTCTTTTTTCCATGATGTTTTTTTAAAAGTTATCTGCTTTAAAGGCACCAACTCTTGTCTGTATACAAGAATGGATTAATATAAGTAAACATATATAATTATATTTCAGGTTAACCCTTTCCCTCATACAACAGTTCTGCAGCAGACGACTTTGAACATATTTTGTCAAAATACAGAAAATCTCTATAATTGAGTTGATAACCTATGACTAAAAGTGGAAAACATTGTGTCAAAAGGAGAAATTGCTCGTTTTTAACAATTTCTTCTTTTGTCACAATGTTTTCAAAAAGCTGTCTGCTGCAGAGGCGTCAGAAAGCATCTATATGAGGGAAAGGGTTAACCAAATCCCATTATTTGCATCAAATGTCTCATGTAATAGCCAATCGCTGGTAGTTCAGTTGGTATAGAGGCAGGCTGTCAATCCAAGGGTTGTGGGTTTGAACCCCAATTGGGCCAACATACTTTCAGACGTCTGCCATTAGTCAATACGACATGCTTCAATTATTTTCTATCAATAAGCTAACAGTCTATGTGGTAAAGCAGCCGGTTGCTTGGAAAGACTTGTGTGGAGTACTAGTGTGACAAACCAGAAAACAGGTGAACTGGCTGCTGTAATAAGACTGAAAATGTGTTGAAAACAGCATAAAACTACAAATAATCAATCTTCTGTGATCACTTTCAGTTTAGTCCAGACCTTATTCTCATATCAAGTGGGTATGATGCAGCCATTGGGTGTCCAGAGGTACCATTGAGTGACTGTGTTTTTGTGCTTGTTGTATTTCTTGTCGCATAATATTCTCTTGACCCTCCCTTACCAACAATTCTACACCATAAGATTTCTCACAAAAATCTCAACAGAAATTTTGAAAACATCTTTCAATTAAAGATGAATTATAAAAAAGAGTTTAAATCATTTTGAAAAATTGCTATGGTGGTTTTAAAATGTGTCATCTGCAGGTGCATCACAATGTGTCTGGTTAAGGAAAGAGTTAATTATATGACACTAATGTTGTTTGTTCCAAGAAAAAGACATTTTTAAAATGTACTATGTTCAGGTTTATCCTGCATTTATTCTCATCTCACATAGATCTGGCATCAGGAAGATTAATGGTTTTATCTTTCAAAGTTACAAAAAAATATGTAATTTGGTAACAACAACAAAACAAAATTTAACATTTTAAGTTCAAATGTTATCCTTCTTGGAACACATTGTTTGTTTTATACTTGTATCTATCTCTACACTCTTTCTCACACAACAAGTCTGCTGCAGACAACATTGAAAAATCTAGGCAAGAAGGTAGAAATTCTCTAAAAATGAAAGTATTAATATTGAATTGAGTTAAAAACATCATGACAAAGGAAGAAATTAGTTATGATGAGTAATTTCTTCTTTTTTCACAATGTTTTAAAAATAATCTGCTTCAGATGCTTCTACAAATGTGGGAAAAGTGTTAAGCTATAGTGTGTTGCATGAATGAATGTTAGTACAGTCTGTGTTTAAAGACCACCAATAGGAAGGGACCAATCTGGTCTTTGTTCACAGCTGGTCTTTAATTACATTGTCATTTATTCAGAAATTGAGTATTTGGTAAAACTTAAAATGTGGTCGCTATAGACAGTGAATAAACACTAAACAAAGGTGGTCTTTAGCACAGGTTGAACTGTATTTGTATTTGTAATGCTGATTAAGCAGCAGGTGTAAGATTGACATGAGTGCTTGTTCACACAATACTTATTCTATACTTTATTTAACAACCTACTCACAATCTGGTTTCTGTTCTGTTTTCTCTCCCACTATGTACAGTATAGTCCTGAGCTAGTGATTGTATCTTGTGGTCTTGATGCTGCTATTGGGGATGTGAAGGTATTTTCTCTTTACTCAATCTTATTAACCCTTTCCCACTTGCAGATGCAGTTTGACGCAATAGCTGCAGACGACATTTGAAAACATTGTGGCCAAAGGTGAAATTGCTTACGATGACTAGACACCTACTCTCAAGGTCAAATTCACAAATTGGGCTCAAACATTCTCAGGCTTTTCTGACGTGTCTGGGCTGTGTCTTCCACATGCTTGAATGAATTTTAATATTACTTCACACAATTATTCTGCATAGCAAGTTGATGTGTCATACGCAATAACCAGCCACTTCAAGGTCAGACTTGAAGACATTGTTCCCCAATTTCATGTTTACAACTCTAGAACTTCACACATTTAATCAGGACCATAAGAAGACCATGTATGTCAAGGGGCAAAACTCTTAAGTGAGGTTTGACAGAATAATGTGCCTTTTTCAACTCATAATTTTTTGTCCTGTAGGGGACATTTTTATTGCTCACTACTCCCATTAACTTGTTTTGCTTGGTGTGCTTTATTACAATATTCATCTTGTTTTTTCCTCTCCTATTACTTGCTTCAATTGCTTTAGTTTGTCTGTAAGACTTTAATAAATGATAGCAATGGCTTCCTTGCTTAGCACTCTGGTTTGCGGGGATTGCACTATGCCTAATGCATTGATGTCGGGATGAATAATATAGGTAGTATTGGTAATTAACCCTGAAAATTATTATTGGAGTACTGTTGATAACATGGTGTAAAACAAACAAATGACTTTGTCTGTATTGGTTAGATTATGGATCTTTGAAGATTGCTGTGTGTTTTGGTAAGACCGGTTCATTTGGACGATTTCAGTTATAATCACTTGGAATTATTTCAGCGGTGCCACGAGAAAACCAACATTATGGCTTCTGCGTAATGTATCGACCCAGATCACCCTGCGCAGTCCGCGCAGACTGATCCAGGCCGACACATTCCCTGATCCGGGCCAACACATTCCTTCTCGGTGGGATAGAGGTATAGAGTAATGATTCCTGAAACAAAAAATTCACAGGAGGTGAAAAGTGTATGTCCGGGTTAGCCTTTGTGGCATGCTTAGGCTGATCCTGGTCGATACTTTACGCAATGTTGGTTTTCTCGCGGGATGGTTTATTTGTGAATGTTGATTAAATAAAGAAAGGCATAAAGGATTAATTAACCCTTTCCCACACATTTAACACATCTGCAGCAGACAACTTTTGAAAACATTGTGACAAAAGTAGAAATTGCTAAAAAAACGAGCAATTTCTCCTTTTGCTATAATATTTTCAACTTTTTAGCTCACCTATGCACGAAGTGCAAGGTGAGCTATTGTGATCACATTTTGTCCGGCGTCAGTCCGTCGTGCGTCGTCAACATTTGAGCTTGTTAACACTCTACAGGCTACATTTTGCATCCAATAATCATGAAAGTTTATCAGAACGTTTATCTCCATAAAATCTTGGACAAGTTCGAAACTGGGCCATATGAGGTCAAAAACTAGGTCACTAGGTCGAATTGAAGGGAAATCTTGTTAACACTCTGGAGGCCACATTTTCAACTTGATCATGTTGAAACTTTATTAGAATGTTTGTCCTGATGATATGTAGGTCAAGTTCGAAAAGAAGGTCACTAGGTAAAATTGAAGGAAAATCTTGTTAACACTCCAGAGGCCGCAATTTTTTGCTTAAGCAGTTTGAAATTTTGTCAGAATGTTTGTCTTAAAAATATTTAGGTCAAGTTCGAATATGGGTTATGCTGGGTCAAAAACTAGGTCACTAGGTCAAATTGAAGGAAAATCTTGTTAACACTTTGGATGCCGATTTTTTGCTTCAGCAGCTTGAAATTTGGTCAGAATGTTTGTCTTAAAGATATCTAGGTCAAGTTTAAATATGGGTCATATTGGGTTAGAAACTAGGTCACTAGGCCAAATTGAGGGAAAATCTTGTTAACTCTGTAGAAGCCGCATGTTTTGCTTCAGCGGCTTGAAATTTGTTGAGAATGTTGAGCTGAATGATATCTAGGCCAATTTCGAATATGGGTCATCGGGTCAAAAACTAGGTCACTAGGCCAAATTGAAGGAAAATTTTGTTAACACTTTGGATGCCGCATTTTTTTATTCAGCAGCTTGAAATTTGGTCAGAATGTTTGTCTTAAAGATATCTAGGTCAAGTTTAAATATGGGTCATATTGGATCAGAAACTAGGTCACTAGGCCAAATTGAGGGAAAATCTTGTTAACTCTGTAGAAGTCGCATGTTTTGCTTCAGCGGCTTGAAATTTGGTCAGAATGTTGAGCTGAATGATATTTAGGCCAAGTTCGAATATGGGTCATGCCGGGTCTAAGACTAGGTCACTAGGTCAAATTGAAAGAAAATCTTGTTAACACTTTGGATGCCGCATTTTTTGCTTCAGCGGCTTGGTCAGAATGTTTGTCTAAATGATATCTAGGCCAAGTTCGGATATAGGTCATGCCGGTTTAAAAACTAGGTCACTAGGCCAAATTGAAGGGTAATCTTGTTAACACTCTGGATACTGCATTTATAATTTCAGCATGATGAAACTTTATCAGAATGTTTTTCTTGATAATATGTAGGCCAAGTTCGAATATGGGTCATGCTGGGTCAAAAACTAGGTCACTAGATCAAATTGAAGGAAATTCTTGTGAACACTTTGGATGCCACATTTTTTGCTTCAGCAGCTTGAAATGTTGTCAGAATGTTTGTCGGAATTATATCTGGGTCAAGTTCGAATATGGGTCATATTGGATCAGAAACTAGGTCAATAAAGGAAAATATTGTTCAAACTCCGGAGGCCGCATTTTTACTTTGAGCAAGTTGAAACTTTGTCAGAATGTTGTCTTGATGATATCTAGTCCATGTTGGAATATGGGTCATATCAGGTAAAAAAATATAGATCACTAGGCCAAATGAAGGAAAATATTGTTAACACTGTGGAGGTTGCATTCAGAATAATTGTCTTGATGTGTTTTGCATTGCAGTACATTGTATAATTAAGGTGAGCGATCCAGGGCCATCATGGCCCTCTTGTTTAAGTAATTATACCAACAATTATAGAGATTTTCCATATTTTTTAGTAGACATTTTCAAAGTCGTCTGCTGCAGATTTGTTGTATGTGGTAAAGGATTAAGAGCAATTTTGATGATTTCAACCCTAAAGACCTGTGTTACCCACAAACTGAAGTGTGGCTATGCCTATCAAGCCCTGCTAGACTGTGTCAAATAATAACGCAAATACAGTTATAGTTATATACTCTTATGCTTAACCCTTTTTCACATATAAAAAAACTGCAGCAGACGACTTTGAAAACATTCCCGAAATTCTTTGGAAACTCCCTTTAAATGAAAGTACAACAATTGAATAGAGTTGAAAACATGGTGACAAAAAGGAGAAATTGTTTGTTTTGAGCAATTTCTTCTTTTGTCGCCATGCTTTTAAAAAGCTGTCTGCTGCAGAGGCGTAAGAAGGCGTCTTCATGAAGGAAAGGGTTATATAATAACACAGATACATTGATTGTTATATACCCAAGAAGAATAATAATAAGAAGAAAAATGGAAAAAGGTGAAGAAGAAGAAGAAAAAGAGGAAGAAGACATACTAAATAATCTGAAATATTTCTCCCTCTTTTTGTGTTGCCTGCTGTGTTAGGGTGACCTACATGGATTACCTCTCCATTGTCTGTCAGTCCTTTTGACAATGATGTAAAATTGGCTTATTAACAGGTGACGTATGTGGTCCTTTGAACACTCATGTAATATCTTAATGGTTTATCCCTTTCTCACTTGCAGACAACTGTTGAAAGCATTGTGACAAAAGGAGAAATTTACCACAATGTTTTCAACTCTATTCAATAAATCTTTATCAATGGAGTGTTTATATATTTGTCTGGAATAAACCATGTTTTATCATGTTTAGCATAAAGTATTTGCAAGTTTAAAAGTATGACTTTGTTATATGAGGAAATGTGTTGACATCAAGAGTTCACTCCCTTGCAGGGCCAGATGATGGTATCCCCAGCAGCCTATGCTCATTTTCTTCACATGTTGTCTGGTTTAGCAGAGGGTAGGGTGTGCACTGTGTTAGAGGTAGGCCTTTATCTGACAGACACTTAGTTTTATGCTCCAATCCCACCCCCTGAAAAAACTACAGGTGGTATTCTGTGATTTTATAGTCTATTTGTATTATGCATTATTCAGTAACTATGCAAGGTTAAACCTGTCCCTCATACATATGCATGTTGACACTTCTGCAGCATACAACTTTTGAAACATTGTGACAAGAGTAGAAATTTCTGCTCAATGAGCAATTTCTGCTTTGGTGAACTTCATACCGTTAATCTTAGCCAGAAGTTCAGTTTGATAATTTTGCTCATAGTCTATTGGGTTATTATAAGGAAAGGCAATAGGTGTGTTAGGTAAATCGGAAAATACCCTTGTTTTTTTTTCCAGATAAGAAGAATAACTCTATAGCATCTAGATCTTTGAAGTTATTCCTTCTTTTTCACTTCTTCTTGTCCAAGGACCATCTCTGTGGTGAAGTGGGAGATAATTCATCTAAAAAGCGAGAGGTCATACCAAAAACTTTAAAAATGCTAGTAATAGCTTTTCCTCATTGGTGCTCTGGAAAAAGAAGTAAGCATTACAACTGACCGTCTGATGTCCGGATAAAAAGACCAGTAATACTGGTAACTACTCTGGAGTGCCATGATGTATCTGAAAAACTGTTGAAACCTGCGTAAAACACCATAGAAAAAACAAAATATTCTTGTCCAGGCATTTTCTCACACATTTTCCAATGTAAAAAACTCACAAATATGTTACATGTGCATACGGGTTAACACTTTACCACCAACTATCTGTTTCAGGGAGGCTACAACATAGAGTCCCTGTCTGAAGGTGTGGCGCTGTGTGTGAGAGAATTGCTGGGAGATCCCTGTCCTCTACTCAAACCAACACAGGAACCCTCAGACAAGTAATTTAACCATTATGTGATACAGGAGACTTCTGATTCCTCTGAAGCAGACGACTTTTGAAAACATTGTGACAAAACGAGCAATTTCTGCTTTTGCCACAATGTTTTCAACTGTATTCAATAAATCAACTTTCATTTATAGAAACTTTCCATATTTTTTTCTAGATATTTCAAAGCTTTCAGCTGCAGATTTTTGGTATGACGGAATTGGTTAATACGCCCTTTTAGATGCCTCTGCAGTAATTTCTTTCTTAACCCTCTCACACTTTTAAATGCATTTTAACGTAGCTGCAGCAGATGGCTCTTGAAAACATTGTGACAAAAGATAAAATTGCTCACAGTTTCAATTTCATTCAATACTTACACTTTAGTTAAGAGATTATTTTTGTTTGCCTAGATGTCGTCTGCTGCAGATCTGTTGTATATTGGAAAGGCTTAGAACACTTTTCACTGAATCTTCTTGATGATTGTCAAAAGGAATTGAATTTAGTTAAAAAATATTGTGCCAAATGGAGAATTTGCTCATTTAGAGCATTTTTCCTTTTTTCACAATGTTGTTATATGTCGTCTGCTGTAGAGATGTCAAAATACTTCTCACTTTTTTTGCATGTGAGAAAAGGTTAATATAACATATGTTTTCTTAACTCTTTCCCACATACAACAAATCTGACAAAAACCTGAAAAATCTCCACCGGAGATAGCGATTTATCCTATTTTTGTCCATATGTTTTCAAGGTATTCTGCTGCAGATTTGTTGTATGTGGGAAAGGGCTATACATACATATAATTTCAACTTTTTTCAGTAATTATACCTAAGATTATAGAGATTTTCCAAGTTTTTGAGTAGACATTTTCTAAGCCGTCTGCAGCAGATTTGTTGTATGTGGGAAAAGGGTTTAAAAGGAGGACACTTAGATGAGTTTTCACTCTTCACCTACATCTATAAGAGCCATAGACAGATTGGTGCAGTCTTAACCCTTTCCCTCATATATACACTTTTTGATGCCTCTGCAGCAGACAGCTTTTTGAAAACATAGTGACAACAGAAGAAATTGCACAAAACGTGCAATTTCTCCTTTTGCCACAATGTATTCCACTTTTTAGCTCGACTATTCGAAGAATATGAGAGCTTTACTACTCGCCCCGGCGTCTCCGTCGGCGTCCGGTTAAAGTTTTAGGGCAAGTTGGGATTTTCATTCATAAGTATTTGTGCTAGGGCTTTCATATTTGCAATATAGTTACATCTTATACCTTTCTTCACATTGAATGCTAAAGATGCTGAGTGTGACCTTCCTTTTGGGAAAAAAAACATGATTTTCGGGGGTTAAAGTTTTAGGGCAAGTTTGATTTTTTTTTTTTTTTTTTTTTTTTCTCAATAAGTACTTGTGCTAGGGCTTTCATATTTGGAATATAATTACATCTAATACCTTTCTTTATATTGTATGCTGAAGATTCTGAGTTTTACCTTCTCTTTGGGGTAAATGACATGATTTTGGGTGGTTAAAGTTTTAGGGCAAGTTGGCATTTTCATTTAATTTTTTAATTTTTCTCTATAAGAATTTATGCTAGGGCTTTAATATTTAGAATATAGTTACATCTTATACCTTTCTTCACATTGAATGCTGAAGATGCTGAGTGTGACCTTCTTTTTGGGGTAAAAAACATGATTTTCGGTGGTTAAAGTTTTGGTGCAAGTAGGATTTTATTTTATTTTTTTAACTTTTTCTGGATAAGTACTTGTGCTAGGGCTTTCATATTTGGAAAATAATTACATTTAATACATTTCTTCATATTATATGCTGAAGATGCTGAGTGTGACCTTCTGTTTGCGGTAAAACACATGCTTTTGGGTGGTTAAAGTTTTAGGGCAAGTTGGCTTTTTCATTTAATTTTCAAATTTTTCTAAATAAGTACTTGTGTTAGGGCTTCCATATTTGGAATATAATTACATGTAAAACCTTTCTTCACATTGTATGTTGAAGATGCTGAGTGTGACTTTTAGGGGGTAAAAAACATGATTTTTGTTTGATTTTGAGAACTTAAGATAAATTCTTAATTTTTTGTTACATTTCTTTCTAATTGTGATCATTTATTTATCAAATATAATTCTTCAACATATCAAACAGGTTTTGCATGGTGTCAAACATTAGGAAAACCTTTTTTTAAGGTTTTGCTAATTTTGGACTCGGTCAGTTTTAACATTTGCGTTTAGCTCAACGTTAAAGTTACATCATTCAAATCACTTCATACTTCACATATTTGTTAAGGACCATTGTACAATTAGGTTAGATAACTCCATTGTATCCTAAATATGGAGTAATGGCCCTTGATTGACTTAGGAAATTTTATTTTTAAATCAAATTTAAATGTATGTATATCTATTCAGTTGCTTTTACATATAGAGTATATAATATGATTTAATAGTACTTAAGTGCAATTTAATGAAATAGTGCTTTATGTGAATAAGCGGCATGTAGTCGAGCGCGCTGTCCTCCGACAGCTCTTGTCGTATGAGGAAAAGGGTTAATAGAAGGAGTAAACTGGTATTTCCCCTCCAAAATCACTATTGTTTTTACTCAACCAATCCCTAGCTTGTAAGTACCCAAACGAATCGTCTTATTGAGAGGATAGCATTAATAACCCACAACATATGGTTTGAATGTCAAATAAGGATTTTGGAATGTGAAATATGCACCTTTTCTTGAGTTCAGTCCAGGTTTATTTTTCCAATAGTATTTAGATGAAAATAATATTGCCCACACTGTGGATGGGCTTAAATCAATTTATGTGGGAAAGAAGCCAGTTACCTTTAAAGAATGTTCTGTTGAGTCCTTGTGATTAAAGTCAGAAAACTAAGTTGGGAAAACTGACCGTCATAAAATAGCTAAAAACAAGATTAAACTCAAGTCAATTCATTCTCTGCCTACATTGATAAGCACCATAGATGTAGGCTCAGATTAAATATGAGAATCAACTCTCACTTTTATACCTTACATATATTTATAATGATTCCTTCCTATTTCAGTGTTACAGAAACCATACTTAATGTAATAAAAGCACTGACACCACACTGACACTATATCTACATATACATATATTTATAATGATTCCTTCCTATTTCAGTGTTACAGAAACCATACTTAATGTAATAAAAGCACTGACACCACACTGACACTTTATCTACATATAGATATATTTATAATGATTTATTCCTATTTCTGTGTTACAGAAACCATACTTAATGTAATAAAAGCACTGACACCACACTGACACTTTATCTACATATAGATATATTTATAATGATTCATTCCTATTTCAGTGTTACAGAAACCATACTTAATGTAATAAAAGCACTGACACCACACTGACACTATATCTACATATACATATATTTATAATGATTCCTTCCTATTTCAGTGTTACAGAAACCATACTTAATGTAATAAAAGCACTGACACCACACTGATACTTTATCTACATATAGATATATTTATAATGATTTATTCCTATTTCTGTGTTACAGAAACCATACTTAATGTAATAAAAGCACTGACACCACACTGACACTATCTACATATACATATATTTATAATGATTCATTCCTATTTCTGTGTTACAGAAACCATACTTAATGTAATAAAAGCACTGACACCACACTGACACTATATCTACATATACATATATTTATAATGATTCCTTCCTATTTCAGTGTTACAGAAACCATACTTAATGTAATAAAAGCACTGACACCACACTGACACTTTATCTACATATAGATATATTTATAATGATTTATTCCTATTTCTGTGTTACAGAAACCATACTTAATGTAATAAAAGCACTGACACCACACTGACACTATCTACATATACATATATTTATAATGATTCATTCCTATTTCAGTGTTACAGAAACCATACTTAATGTAATAAAAGCACTGACACCACACTGACACTTTATCTACATATAGATATATTTATAATGATTTATTCCTATTTCAGTGTTACAGAAACCATACTAAATGTAATAAAAGCACTGACACCACACTGACACTATCTACATATACATATATTTATAATGATTCATTCCTATTTCAGTGTTACAGAAACCATACTTAATGTAATAAAAGCACTGACACCACACTGACACTTTATCTACATATAGATATATTTATAATGATTTATTCCTATTTCTGTGTTACAGAAACCATACTTAATGTAATAAAAGCACTGACACCACACTGACACTTTATCTACATATAGATATATTTATAATGATTTATTCCTATTTCTGTGTTACAGAAACCATACCTAATGTAATAAAAGCACTGACACCACACTGACACTATATCTACATATACATATATTTATAATGATTTATTCCTATTTCAGTGTTACAGAAACCATACTTAATGTAATAAAAGCACTGACACCACACTGACACTTTATCTACATATAGATATATTTATAATGATTTATTCCTATTTCTGTGTTACAGAAACCATACTTAATGTAATAAAAGCACTGACACCACACTGGCACTATATCTTCCTATACATATATTTATAATGATTTATTCCTATTTCAGTGTTACAGAAACCATACTTAATGTGATAAAAGCACTGACACCACACTGGCAATGTTTTCAGCACCAGATTGAACTAGAGGAGGATGAAATATGTTTGTATCCAGGTGTATGTGAACAGCCTCCAAAGTAAGATAAGACTCATATTGTTTCTCTTTAGGGAAATAAATGTTTTCTTATTCCCACATTTTTTGCAGTTCTGTGTTAACACTTTCACACATACAACAAATCTGCAGCAGACGACTTTGAAAACATATTGACAAAAATATGAAATATCTCTATAAATGAGAGTTTAAATATTAAATAGAGTTGAAAACATTGTGGCAAATGGAGAAATTGCTCATTATGAGCAATTTTTCCTTTTGCCATAGTGTTTTCAAAGGTCGTCTACTGCAGATGCGTCAGAAAGCGTCTACATGTGGGAAAGGGTTAAGATCATGCATCCTAGTTCACGGATGTTATATCATTTTCCATGTACATTTCAAAGCAGATGACTCATATCATGTAAATAATTAACCCCCTTACCACATATAATAATACTGCAGCAGACGACTAGAAAATATTGAGTCGAACAATTGTATTCTGCAGCAGATGATTTTGAAAATACATGTATCTAGGCCAAAATATGGAGAATCTCAATAAATTAACTGATAAAGAATGGAATGAAAACATTGTAGCAAAAGGAGAAATTAGTCATACATGATCTGCTGTAGATGTGTCAAAATGTGTCTTTCCAAAAGACAACAAATCCGAAGCAGACGACTTTAAACACATGTAGGCATAAATATGGAAACATTCTATAAATGAAAGTATTCTTATTTTGGAAAAAGGAGAAGTGGCGCATTATGATTAACTTCTCCTTTTGCTACAATGTTTTCAAATGTCGTCTGCTGCAGATGCGTTTTAATGTGTCCATAATTTCGAAAGTGCCAAATTAATTTATACCGTGAAACCCTACTTCAAATTTTCAGACCAGATGTACAATTTGAGACCCCTGAGAATAAACCTAAGGAGTATCCACTAGATTACATCTACCCTTACGAGGTAGAAGAACAGTATCTGCAAGCAGAAGAGAAGTGGAGCTCAGTTATTCAAGCTTTAATTTTAGAAACAGATCTCAGTGTGCCCCCACATAGGTAAGAGACAAACTGGACACTTCTGATCACGGTTTGGTTTGTTAGTCAGAGATCTAGAGGCGTACACAAGTGTTTGCACCACCGTATCTCCTGTATGACTCAATTAAACTTTTCCCACATTAAACAAATCTCAAGCAGACGTTTTTGAAAATACTTAGACAAAATGTAAAAAAAATCTCTATAAATGGAAAGTATATTTATTGAAAAAAGTTGAAAGCATTCTTGCAAAAAGAAAAAATTGATCATAATGAGCAGTTCCTCTTTTTCCCACAATAGTTTTAAAAGTTGTCTGCAACAGAGGTATCAGAAAGAGTCTGTATGTGGGTTAATCACTTTGTTGTGTCACCCTGCGTAGCATGGTAGGCACTTAGGGATTACTTTTTTTTTTTTCCGGCGTCTGTCTGTCCATCCGTCCATCACACTTTTTCGTCACACTTTCAATGAGCAGGTGTAGGTGACACACGTGCTCCACGGAGCACTCCATTCTAGTTTTGATTCAAAAATGAATAATATGATTGAGATGATTTCCCTCATATAGACGCTTTCTGACGCCTCTGCAGCAGACAGCTTTTTGAAAACAAAATGACAAAAGAAGAAATTGCTCAATACGAGCAATTTCTCCTTTAGCCACAATGTTTTCCACTTTTAGTCATAGGTTATCCGTTCAATTATATAGATTTTCTAATTTTTGACAAAATATGTTTAATATCATTTGCTGCAGAATTGTCCTATGAGGGAAAGGGTTAAGAGTCAAATAAAGGCTTTTAGATCATGAAAAACGCTCCTTTTGCGCTCAGTTGCTTTATGACAAGGACAAAAAACTTGCATTCTTTCTGTCAACTGATAAGCATTATTCGTCTTCAACCATTCAGGAAGTCATATCATACTACACGGAAGCAAAGAATGTTATTTGGCTTTATGAAGCAAGAATGCTATGAAAATATATTAATTTGAAACATATTCATTGATCATTATTATATAAAAAAACAAGTACATGTAGTTATACACATTTTATGGCATAAACAATTATCAAGATATTGGGATTGAACTGAAAACTGAAAGCACTCTGCTGAAAAGTCTTGATATCCAGGGGCGTACCTAGGTGAACATCGAGTATACACACAGGTGAGTTACCGGGTGCGGGCACATTCCGTAGGATTTTTTTTTTAATCGTACATTGCCTACGGTGAACTCAAGTGATCATATGGAAACCACAAACTATCCACATGCAGATTAATTGACATTATCGGACAAAATCAACCAATACCACTCTCAGCCTTCGGTGTTTAAGTTATTCATTTTGACATTTCCTGACGAATTGTACCCATTGGCGTACATGCGTATGCCTGGGTACTCGCCTCATATACACCCGATGACTAACTTAAAATAATTTCATATTTTCTGTTGTATTTTTGATGTTTTAGGAATGTACAGTTAAGCAGTTCTCTGATTATTAACTAACACAAATGTGATATTTCTGCAACTTTATTCAATAATATAAAATGACTAAACGTCTAACAAAAGAAAGATAGAAATAGCGTGGTACAGACGATATTTACATGAGGTAATGAGCATACATATTACAAATAAGGAAAACCATAACTCCATTTCAATAATGGGAAGTATAATACAATATACTACATTTTCTAACATAGTTTTCTGCTTTGAATTAACCCTTTCCCTCATTTAGACGCTTTCTGACGCCTCTGCAGCAGACGGCTTTTTGAAAACATAGTGACAAAAGAAGAAATTGCACAAAATGTGCAATTTCTCCTTTTGCCACAATGTTTTTCCACTTTTAGTCATAGGTTATCCATTCAATTATAGAGATTTTCTATTTTTTGACAAAATACGTTCAAAGTCGTCTGCTGCAGAATTGGCATATGAGGGAAAGGGTTAAAATCCCATTTTAGTAAAATGATAAACACTTACCGTAGATAAGTACATGAATCAGCATGTTAAAGCTGTAGCACAAACAGCATGATGGTTTACTTTTTATTTATTCTGATTTTTTTTTCAAGAACCTGTCTTGCGTATGACCCGGGAATGAAGGCACACAGAGCAATTAACTACATTGGGTAAGTTCTTGTTATCTCTATACTTCTGTTCTGTAATCTATCAATTGTCTAAGATAGTCATAGATCTTTCCCATAAAAAATATTGAAAAAAAACTAAAAAGTATGGTAAGTTTTGAACTGGGTTGATCTCAGTGCGGCAAACGGAGAAATTGCTCATTATGATTATTTTTCTCTTTTGCCAATTTTTCTCAGATTTGTCTGTGTTTGCATGCAGGAAAGGGATAAAACTGAATATACGACTAACTATATTGTGTTTTGGGAGGGAAAAAACAGTGCTTATGCTAACTGATTATCTGATTTAATAACCTAGACATTTCAGAATTATTGAGAAAATGTTATTTCTGTAATACTGATATTATAATTTTGATACAATGATACAATGTTTTAAAATGTTGCCTGCTGCCGAGAAATAAAAAGTTGTTTTTACAGCCAGGAATAGTTTTAACCCTTTCCCACTTTAAAGACGCTTTCTGACGCCTCTGCAGCAGACAACTTTTGAAAACATTGTGACAAAAGGAGAAATTGCTCAAAATTAGCATTTTCTCCTTTTGCCTCAATGTTTTCAGTAATTACACCTTCATTTATAGAGATTTACGATGTTTTTGCTTAGAAATGTTTAAAGTCGTCTGCTGCATGAGGGAAAGGGTTCACCATTTCATCTTGCAGATGCATTTTAACATATATGTAGTAGACCATTATAAAAATATTATGGCGAAAGAAGAAATTTCTAAAAAAAACATAACATTCTCTGTTTGCCACAACGTTTTCAAATTATACTTTCATTTGTTGAGATTTTCTAAAATATCTACCTGGATGATTTCAAAGTTATCTTCTGCTAAAGATTTGCTGTATGTGGGAAAGGTTTAAGCAGCATTTACTTACAAAGTTAAAAATGTGTTTTGGAATGATGTGTACAAGTACCAACAGAGAGAACATACTTGATTTTATTTTGGAATCCATTTAACCCATTCCCTCATATAGACGCTTTCTGACGCCTTTGCAGCAGAAGGCTTTTTGAAGATATGGCTGCAGAAGAAGTCGTCTGCTGCAGATTTGTTGTATGTGGGAAAGGGTAGGGTTTAACCCTTTCCCACCTGCAGACGCATTTTGACGCAATAGCAGCAGATGACTTTTGAAACCATTGTGACCAAAGGCAAAATGGCCCACAATGTTTTCAACTTTATTTAACAATTAAGCTATCTTTTATGGAGATTTGCAGGTTTTTGTCACAATGTTTTCATAGTCATTTGCTGCAGAACTGTTGTATGTGGGAAAGGGTTTAAGTTATCTTTTGTATGTAGGCACCCAGAAAAGCCAGCCAGAATAACTAGAATATATGAGAAACATAGAGAATGGGGGTTGTTGGATCGGTGTTTACAACTCAAGGTAAATCAAGTCTCTTATCATCTATAGTCCTTTAATGTTTTAAACGCTTTTTCCACTTACAGACACATTTTGACGTGTCTGCAGCAGACACCTTGTGAAAGGAGAAGTTGCACATTATTGGCAATTTCTCCTTCAGACAACTTTGGGAAACATTGTTTGAAAAGAAGATATTGCTCATAATATCTATTGTGGCCACAATGCTTTCAAATTTATTTTTCATATTTTTGCCTGATTCCTTCAAAGTCCTCTCCTGATGGGAAAGGGTTAATCAGATACTGTAGCCCTGAAAGCACTCACCTTTTTTGTTTGTACATTTTGTGTATTGGCAGAACAAACTTCGTAATGTTTCTGAAAAGAGATAATTAAGCAAATAAAATTGAAAACTTGTCTGTTATATTTTACCCTAACCCATAGATACACACCTTGGTCACTTCCTACATGCAGATGCTTTGTGACACATCTACAGCAGACAACTTTTGAAAATATTGTTGGAAAAGTTTTTTTTCCTTTGGCAACAATGTTTTCAACTCTTTTCCCTATTTATACTTTCTTTTGTAAAAAATTTTCATTTTTATTTGCTTAGATGTTTCAAAAATTGTCTACGGCAGATTTGTAATGCGGAAAAAAGTTAATTAAGAATATAAAATAATTTACCCCTGCCCCATATACATGTCTACACAACTTTAAACTATACACATCATGCTTTACATTACTTTCAACCATAATTATGAACCATGAAAACCAAGATCTGTTTGTTGATGTAAAATCTATTTTGTGTTAGAGAAAAAATGTTTGAAAAAGCAAAATTAATCATTAGAAGCAATTTTGTCCTTTTCCATTAATGCTTTCAAAAGTCCTCTTTTGCAAAGACATCAAAATACATCTGCATGTAGGAAAATACTTCATGAACCACATGCCCCCTGATGATTGACAACTTTTGAAAAGACAGTGACAAAAGGAGAAATTGCTCAAAAGGAGCAATTTCTCCTTTTGCTACATTGTACAATGTTTTCAACTTTTTTCATAACTTGTACTCATAATTTTGCCAATATGTTTTCAAAGTCGTCTGCTGCATTTTTTGTATGTGGGAAAGGGTTAATAAATCAAAATATTTATTCTTTGCAGTGTCGTCTAGCTATGCAAGAAGACTTAGAACTTGTTCACAGGTGAGTCCCATAAAGAATTATGTTTCCATTAAAATGAAAATTGAATTGAAAAGAAAAAAAGAAAAAAAATCTTCAGTTTTATTTACATATAAGACATATTTTCCTTATATGGTTTTTTTTAGTCATCTGCTTTGAAAATATCAGAGGAAGATATATAATATCTAGAAAATTAGAGGTATTATTTTGATGTGGAGTTGAAAACATCGAGGTAGCCACACATTTTGAGTAATTTCTCACAATGTTTTCCAAAGTCGTCTGCTGTAGGTGCGTCAAATTGTGTCTGCATGTGATCAAGGGCTAAGAGAAACTTTATTTTTTACTGATAAGATATTTTAAGTGGTATATGCTTTGAAAACATAATTATGGAGAAAAAAAAAAGATAAAAGCTGGATTATTGGATGAAGACATTTTTTCAAAGCATTGAAAACATTTCGGGTTATGGCTCATGATGATGATGCTCATGACAAGCAAATTCTTCTTTTTCCAAAATTGATATACCTGTTCATGTATAAAGTATAAAGTATAAAGTATAAAGTATGCATTTCTCCTATTACTCCTTTCCCACATACAGGAAATGTGCAATCAGACGATTTTGGAAACATCTAGACAAAAATATGCAAACTTTCTATAAATGAAAATAAAATGACTGGATTAATTAATTAAAAGAATTGTGGCAAATGGAGAATTTGTTTATCATAAACAATTTCTGCTTTTGCCACAATATTTTCAAAATTTATCTGGTGAAGATGAATCAAATGATGCATTTGCAACAGACGACTTGTTGAAAATATTTTAGCTAAAGGATTGCTCATGTGTTATTTCTCCTTTTCCCACAATATGTTCTACTCTATTCTAAAATGTTACTTTCTCATTTCCCATTTCCCATGCATACACATTCTGATGCATCTGCAGCAGATAACATTTTCTGATTAAGAGTAATTTCTCCTTTTTCCAAAATGTCTTCCATATTCATACTTTCATTTACAGTGTTTTTCTATTTTTTTGCCTAAATATTTTAAAAGTCATCTGCCGCAGACTTTTCATACCAAGCGTTCACAGAAAATATATTTATTATTACATGTTTACTATACATATTTTATTTAGCCCACTCCATATTGAATTTATGAAGAATACAGAAACCAAAGATGTTCTAGAACTTAGCAAAATGAGCAAAAGCTTTACCTCTGTATATTTCTGTAAAGTAAGTAGTCAACTTTTCCTTCTACATACACCTTTTGATGACTCCAATAGTTCTTTTCCCACTTTGTTTTCATTTCACTATCAAAGACGACAAAGTAGTATTTTCTGTCTTTAAATGCTTCTTAAATGAGCCGTTTCACAAGAAAACCAACATTATGGACTCTGCGTAATGTATCGACCCGGATCAGCCTGCGCTATTCACACATTCCATCTTAGGGGTATAGAGTAATTTTTCCTGAAACAGAAAATCCACAGGAGGCGAAGAAAGTCTGTCCGGGTTGGCCTGCGCGGCATGCTTAGGCTGATCTGGGTCGATACATTAAGCAGAGTCCACAATGTTAGTTTTCTCATGGAATGGCTCAAACATTTTTTGGCCCGCTTATTTAAAGATTCAGGGGCATCCCTACATTGACCATAATTATTTACCTAATTAGGTACAGGTACCAAGTAACTCATATATATCCTTGGCTGGTTTGAATTACACCCAAATTATCTGAAAGAAAAAATAACCTGTTTTTGACTATAACTGTTTGTTTGTATCTAGCGAACTGCATTGAATATTCAGTGAAATAACCGGCTATGTGCATGACTATGGGATGCTGTGAAAGGGTTTAAATTGTTGATTTTTGAGAATTTGACTTAGTACATTGTGAAAGTAGGGATATGATCCCTCCCTTTTTTTTTATGAGACACAGACAGGTAAATATTTTCTGTGATATATGTATGCAGAGACCCTGTATTACATATATTACTGTGTCTGATGTGTGTTATCTGGCAAAATGAATATTTTAAAGCGTTTTAATTTGAGGGCTGGAATTTATTGATTTACATTGAAGTAAAGAATGAATGAACTAATTTCGTAGTCTCTGACCCAGATCTATGTTTATTCAAAGACCTAATAACACATAATAATAATAATGTGTTATTAGGTCTTTGGTTTATTTCATATAATGAAACAAAACTTGCTGTCCTCTCCAGTTAAGATTTGAAGTGGTGAATTTGAAAAGGGAGATAACATGATAGCCATATTATATTTAATTGGATTACTTCCCTTTAATAGAGGTATATATTAGGTTCGTATTGTACATACATTTGTTACGTATGACGTCTTGATTAATTGGAAAAAATAATGCGCAATATTAATTCTGATGTAATTGGGGCCTAAACGGGAATAAGGTACAAAAATTAGTTACAGGTAGAAAGTTCTTAAAGCCTGTTGTAACAATTTTTTCTGAAATAATAAGATAATATTTTTTCTGTCGTCAAATTGAAAGAATGTTGTGATGTACAACACTGAGTTGTACTTACGTCTTTGAAATCCGAAATCGCAAGATCTCGGGTCAATTATATAATAATCAATGGGCTTCAATTTAAGGGGAAGTTACAATAGGTTGGACATGACAAAATGAAAATAAGGTTAATTAAATCTTTCTTTTTTTTGTCAGAATGTGCATTTCGGGTCAAACAAACATATCTTATAGCGGACATGGAAGACTGTGTGGTCGTAAAGGTTTACCTGTGACTTCATTGAACTCAGGCGAATAAAATACCTAAAAAAAATTAAACAAATAAAATTAACTCAAAACTAGAGTTGTACACCTTGTAAATGGGGATCGTTAAAAGCAGCAAGTCGATCCTTCCACTGATACAGGTGTTTACACAGTATTAACATTACATGTATGCCTATAAAACAGTGTTGAACAATTGAACAGTACGAGTTTTGAAGTTTAAAAGCAATAAAGGAAAGTGATGTGCAACCTCGTATGAGAGGGCAGGGATAGTGTCCCTGGAGAGGGTAATGTAATTATACCTTGTCAAAAATGTTTTTATTACCTCCCTTTAATGATATTGACATCCTAAAATAGTTTTTGGTGCTATATTTGATGTTTGATTGTAAGATATAATACTTAATGATGAAAAACAGACGTTTTAAAAGATACAGTATCATTTAAAGTAGGTTCATAATAAAATGCAGCTTAATTATTTTATATTTAAAACCTGTTTTAAAGAAAATATATGTTTTTATATAGTCTCCAAATCAAGGTTGGTCAGGAAAATAGTACTGGTAAATCTTTGTGAACCAGGCTCTCATCCACTGTTTCAGTGCATGTTGTTTGCCTGGGCTATATCTCAATTAATCAAAAGGTAAGTTGTAAAAGGTCAATATTGGTCGTAGTGTTGAATGAATGCCAGCAATCAACATTTTACAAAGTTACTGCTGCTGAGATGTTTGTATCGATAAAGGGTTAAATGAACTGAAATAATGTTGAATAACACAACCTAGGAATTGGTGACCATTGTTGATATTATTCTTAACCCTTTCCCTCATATAGACGCTTTCTGACGCCTCTGCAGCAGACAGCTTTTTGAAAACATAGTGACAAAAGAAGAAATTGCTCAAAACGAGCAATTTCTCCTTTTGCCACAATGTTTTCCACTTTTAGTCATAGGTTATCCATTCAATTATAGAGATTTTCTATTTTTTGAGAAAATATGTTCAAAGTCGTCTGCTGCAGAATTGTCGTATGAGGGAAACATTTTAAAAACAACCACCAGATTGATTCCCTTATGCAGATTTATAATATCACACATTTGCAAAAGATGACTTTTGAAGGCATAAGAGAAGAAATGAGAACATTCTCATGAATAATGTCTCTTTTTGTGCCAATTTTTTTGAAACTCAATTCAATAACACTCATTTCATTTTATGATTCATAGAGATGTGTCATTTTCTTACCTAGATTTCAGATCACCTGAGCCAAAAGCATTGTTTATCTGTCCATTGTTAACTTTTATCTGAAAATAATAATTTCAACCAAAGTTAAAAAGAATGTTTCTTAGGTGGTCCTCTTTCAAAATTGTTAAAAGATTTAAATTTATGAAGAACTTTGGGTGCGTTGGCATCAAAAGCAGGGGAAAATGCCCTAACTTTAATATTATTCTTCACAGAAGTTGCTTGTCTGGATTACAAGATAATCTGGTAGAAATGTTTCTCTGCAAACTTTGTTCAGGCCTTATTGATTTTTTGGAAAACATGGCAGCAAGGCAGCTTCAGAAAAGGGCAAAATAACAAAATCTAATAATTCCATGTGTATTTAAGTTCTTGTCTTATTTCAAGATAATTTTACAGAAATTTTCCTTATGTGTCCCTCTGCATAATTTGTTCAAGCCATATTTATTGTCTGAAAATGAAAGCCTCCAGACAGCATCCAAAAAAGGGTAAATTGAACTTTTAGCTTCAAATGACATCTCCACCTAAACCATTGGACCGACCTTATCCAAGCTTCAACGGTTCCTTTGGTTGTCCTCTTTCAAATTGTTCAAAGATATAATAATACCTTATTACAAATGTCCAATTTTGATAATCTGTTTCATGTACAGTATCCACTCCTTGCAGTTTAATTCCCAATCCTGATAAAAAAAAATCCCTGATATAAACAGTTACCAATTTGCTACTATACTATCGCACAGGACTGGTGATCGATTTAGGGCCATCTTGGCCCTTTTGTGTTCAATGTCATCTATTGCAGATTTTTTGATGTGGGAAAGACTTTAATATTAATAATCCATAGTGACATGTCTGCTTGGAAAAATTATAAAAAAGAGTGGAAAACATAATGGGAAATGGAGATAATGAGAGTTTTGAGCAATTTCTTGTTATTCGAGTATGATTTCATTCTTTGTTTCCTTGTTCCTTATTCAGTCTAATGTTGCCTGTATGAAGGAAAGGGTAAAGTAGACTTAACAAGCATAATGAAGACAGTAGTGCAGAGGTAGAGCATCAGCCTCTCCTACCAAAGATCCCGGGTTCGAGTCCCATGATGAGCAGGTTTTGACCGGGATTTTTCCACACAAACAGCACAATTCTCCAGGAAGCAGGCATCAACTGTGATTAATACAAGTTGAAAGCTTGTTTCACCATTAACCCTTTCCCTCATACGACAATTCTGCAGCAGACGACTTTGAACATATTTTGTCAAAAATTAGAAAATCTCAATAATTGAATGGATAACCTATGACTAAAAGTGGAAAACATTGTGTCAAAAGGAGAAATTGCACGTTTTGTGCAATTTCTTCTTTTGTCACTATGTTTTCAAATAGCCGTCTGCTGCAGAGGCGTTAGAAAGCGTCTATATGAGGGAAGGGTTAATGTAAAATAAATAAGTTCAAACCAAGCATAATGAAGTCAAACCTTTGTTAGCTTTCACCTCTGTTTTTAGCCGAGCCACGGTAGCTCAGTTGGTAGCGACGCGGGCTTTCAATCCAGGGGTTGTGAGTTTGAATCACGGCTTGGCCAACTTTCTTTCCGACGATTGACAAAAGTCGATGCGACATGCGTCATTGTTGGTCTTCCACCAATGGGCTAAGTTTATGTGCAAAAGCAGCCAGTTGCTTGGGAAGAAGGTTGAGTGGAGTACGGGTGTGAGAAAACCAGGAAACATATGAGTAGGTGAACTGGCCGCCGTGATATAACTGAGAAATTGTTAAAAACGCCGTTAAACCCCAATCAATCAATCAATTCACCTCTGTTTACCCTTTCCCAAATGCAGACACGTTTTTGACACATCTGCAGCAGATGATATTGAAAACATTGTAGCAAGTTGAAAAGGAGAATTCTCCTTTTGCCACAAATGTTTCCAACTCTTCAATAATTATACTTTCAGATATTGATATATTTTCCATATTTTAACCAAGATATTTTCAAATTCTAATGCTGCATATTTGATGTAACGGTATGTGGGAAAATGTTAATAATGCTGTAATCTTGTATTAACCCTTTTCCACATGCAACAAATCTGCAGCAAACGACTTTGAAAACATATCCGAAAAAATTGGAAACTCCCTTTCAATGAAAGTACAATAATTGAAAAGTGACAAAAGGATAAATTGCTTGTTCTGAACAAATTCTTTTTTTGTTGCCATGTTTTCAAAAAGCCGTCTGCTGCAGATGCGTCAGTGTCGAAAACATGGTGACAAAAGGAGAAATTTCTCGTTTTGAGCAATTTCTTCTTTTGTGGCCATGTTTTCGAAAGGTCGACAGGAAATGTCTTGATGAGGGTAAGGGTTTAGCTGTCAGTTTAAAAAGTTATCCAACAAAAACACTTTCTTCAAACATTTTTGTTTTCTAGGAATCCTATATATGCGCTAAGATGGCGACTGGCTGCACCCTCAATGTGATGGACAAAGTACTGTCTGGTGAGGTAAGGTATTTTAAGCTTACAGTAAACATTTAACCCTTTCCCACATCCAACAAATCTGCAGCAGACGACTTTGAAAACATATCCGAAAAAAAAAAAATTGGAAACTCCCTTTAAATAAAAGTACAAAAATTGAAAAGTGACAAAAGGATAAATTGCTTGTTTTGAACAAATTCTTTTTTTGTTGCCATGTTTTCAAAAAGCCGTCTGCTGCAGATGCGTCAGAAAGCGCCAATATGAGGAAAAGGGTTAAACCTTTACCCAATACAGGCCACACTTCACTCCTCTACCAAGGATGACATTCAAACATATTTTAGGAGAAATTGCTTGTTTCAAGCAAAAGCTTAAATCTACAAACTTTTATCCCAATTCAGTTAAAGATACAACCCTTTACACCTATCCAACTTACAGAAGCATTTTTGAATATCTGCAGGAGATGACTTTTAAAGAAATTGTTGTAAAAGCAGAAATTGCTGATCATGAGGAATTTTTCCTTTTACGACAATGTTTAAGCTCTATTCAATAATAATTCTTCCATTTATAGAAATTTTTTTTTGGCTCGCCAAATAGTTAATTCTGCATGGCGAGGGTAAATAAAACCATTTTATTATTATTATAGAAATTTTCCAACTTTTGAACTAAGTGTTTTCAAAGTCATCTGCTTCAGATTTGTTTTATGTGGGAAAGGGTTATAAATACAACACATCTTCAACAGAGGAGGTGGGAAACATCTCGGCAAAAGTATTTGTCTTTTTTAAAATGAAAGTATGATTATTGATAGGAGTTGAAATCATTGGAGCAAATGGAGTAATTGCTCATTTTGAGCAATTACTCCGTTTGCTAATTCTGAGCAATTTCTCCTTTAGCTACCACGTTTTCAGAAGTAGTCTGCTGTAAATACACCAAAATGGGCCTTCATGTAGGAAAGGGTTATAATTGAACATGAAATCTAGTTAGGAGCTTAGATCTGCATACATTTAAATAAAATGCTTATTGTTTATGGTTTCTAAAATAATGCTTTAACCCTTTCCCACATACAAAAAACCTGCAGCAGACGACTTTCAAATTATCTGGGCAAACATATTGAAACTCTCTATAAAGAAAGTTTAAATATTGAATCGAGTTGAAAATATTGTGGCAAAAGGAGAAATTTTTATACGACCGTTTCTTAAAAACGGTACGTATTATGGTATGGTCATGTCCCTCCCTCCGTCCCTCCGTCCGTCCGTTCGGGTTTTCCGCACTTTTTTCTTACATACTTTGAGCTATTGAGCTGAAATTTTGTATAAGGCTTTGTAGTGATGTGTCACAGATCAAGTTCATATTTCCTGGGATTTCGTCAATTTTTGAATGAGTTATGCCCCTTTTTGGACTTAGAATATTTGTTTTCCGCACTTTTTTTCTACATACTATGAGCTATTGAGCTGAAATTTTGTATAAGGCTTTGTAGTGATGTGTCACAGATCAAGTTCATATTTCCTGGGATTTCGTCAATTTTTGAATGAGTTATGCCCCTTTTTGGACTTAGAATATTTGTCAAATTCTGCATGAGTTACAAAGAAGTTCCTGACGGGCGTATTATGTACCGTTTGCGGTACTCTTGTTTCTTTTGTCACAATGTTTTCAAAAAGTTGTCTGCTGCAGAGGCGCCAGAAAACCTCTATATGTGGAAAAGGGTTTATGTTGAAATCCTTATTATACATGTTAGCAAAGTCCATTAATATGATCCTTTTTATAAAGTCATGTGTATGAATGTAAATTTATTTTGCTTTATTTTCAGGCTAGAAATGGTGTCGCTATTGTAAGGTAATACATGTAATTACTTTATATGATACTTCTTCCCAATGAGAAAATAGAATGAAAGTAAAGGAATGATCAATTTCTCCTTTTGACACAAGTTTATATGTGGGAAAGGGTTAAAGAGTTGACTACATGGCATTGTTAATCATGAGCTTTTTGACTATTTTCCCTTTTCTGGAAGGTGTTAAAAAGTTGTCTGAATTCACCAATTTAGCATTGATCAAACTTGCTTGTATTCTTAACAAGGGTATTTATTGTATACTAATGCATGTATCTGGATTGTTTGCTCCAGTCGCTCCGGATAATGATCCGTCAATTAGAAATATTTGATCAAATTAGTAGTGTTTGCTTTCTTGCTTTTAGCAGTTTGTATCAAAACTTCATCAAACTTTTGGTTAACCCTTTTCCACTTGCAGACGCATTCTGACACATCTGAATCAGACAACTTTGGAAATCATTATCGCAATAGGAGACATTGATCATAATTAGCAATTTAACCAGTTTGTCACAATGTTATCAATTTTATTCTCATACTTATAAAGATTTTTCCAATTCTTGCCTAGATGTTTTCAAAGTAGTCTGCTGCAAATGTTCTGTATGAGGGAAAGAGTTGATGTTTATCAGTAAAATATGTTTTACACATAGCATTCTTATTTTGCTGCATATTCCTCACAAAATGAGGCTGTTTGAGGTAAGATAAGAAGACATTTTTTTCATTGCCAGGGCTTTAACCCTTTTCCACATACACCACATCTACAGCAGATGTCTTTGAAAAAATCTAGGCAAAAGTATAAAAAAAATCCCTTCAAATGATAGTATTTGAAGCTGAAAAGAGATGAACAATTTGTGACAAAAGGGTAAACTGCTCATCATGAGCAATTTCTCCTTTTTGCCACAATGTTTTTATAATGTTGATTGCTGGAAAGGGTTAAGCCTCATTACAGGACTATAACAATTTAATGAAAGTTTATCAAATTTCAGGCCTCCCGGTCACCATGCAGAATGTACCAGACCCATGGGTTTCTGCTTCTTTAACACTGTTGCTATAGCAGCAAAATATGCTCAAAGGAAACACAACGTTAAAAAGTAAGATATGGGGGAGTTTATTTATTGCTATTTTTTATAATTATATAAATGTACACATTAAATAGTCTTGATAAAAAAAAAACAAGGGCATATTGTGACCTATGTCACACCTCACAGCTTGATCTGGCTCTCCAATGGTCGCCAGTAAGTCATAGAAGGCTTAATTAACCCTTTCCCTCATATAGATGCTTTCTGATGCCTCTGCAGCAGATGACTTTTTGAAAACATAGTGACAAAAGAAGAAATTGCTCAAAACAAGCAATTGCTCCTTTTGCCACATTGTTTTCCACTTTTAGTCATAGGTTATCCACTCAATTATAGAGATTTTCTATTTTTTGACAAAATCTGTTCAAGGTCGTCTGTTTCAGAATTGTCGTATGAGGGAAAGGGTTAATCTTTTACCACACACAACAAATCTGCAGCAGACTACTTTGAACACATCTTTGAAAGAATATGAAAAACTCTATAAAGGAAACAATAATCATTGAATAGAGTTGAAAACATTGTAGCAAAAAGGAGAAATTGCTCATCATGTAACACTGTTTTCAAAAGTAATCTGCTGCAAATGCATCAAAATATGTCTTCAAGTGAGAAAGTGATATTCAGTTCATAATTATCATCTACCACTTTGAAAAAAAGTGTAAAATTGCCATAAGAGAAAGTTACAACCCGATTAAATCTCAAGGGTTAGTAAGCTTGGTGTGACATGGTTCAATTTTTATTAGTCGCCGGGCAGAAGCCCGCAACTTATATTTTGAATAGGTTTTCAGAAATGACATGGGAGGACATGTTATTATTAGAACAAAACAAAATATTAAATGTCTTGTTTCTATTCTTACAGGGTGTTGATAGTAGACTGGGATATTCATCATGGAAATGCTACACAACATACCTTTTATGAAGACCCAAGGTATAGATGAATTGTGCTCTAGATACCAACCATAGACCTTTTTTTAAACCCTTACCTGAACTTAAATCATTAATATTTGATTACCTATTTAAATTTGATTATAAAATATTATATTAACCCTTTCCCTCATATAGACGCTAGCTGACGCCTCTGCAGCAGACAGCTTTTTGAAAACATAGTGACAAAAAAAGAAATTGCTCAAAACGAGCAATTTCTTCTTTTGCCACAATGTTTTCCACTTTTAGTCACAGGTTATCCATTCAATTATAGAGATTTTCTATTTTTTGACAAAATATGTGTAAAGTCGTCTGCTGCAGAATTGTCGTATGAGGGAAATGGTTAAGTGAATGACACCAGGCTTATCAAAGTTTAACCATTTCCCACTTACAGCAAATCTGCAACTGATGACTTTGACAACACTTTGTCAAACATCTGGAAACTTGCTTTACATGGAAGTTTAATAATTAACCATTTCCCACATACAACAAATTTGCAGCAGATGACTTTTAAAACAGCAGTAAAAAAATGTGTAAGTGGGTGTACAATTATTGAACGAAGTTGGGAACACTGTGAAAATAGTAGAAATATCTCATCAGCAGCAATCTTTCATTTTGTCAAAATGTTTTGGAAAGGCGTCTGCTGCAGAGGCATCAGATTGCATCTATATGTGGGAAAGGATTAAATAGAGCTGAGAACATCGACGCCATAGGAGAAACTTCTCCTTTTGCCACAATGTTTTTAAATGTTGGTTGCTGAAGACGTGTTAGAAAGGGTAATATAGGAAGAAATACCTGGACACATAGACAAATTTCGAGTTCAAGACAGCCAAAACCAGTATGGGAAAATGATAATAGCAACTTTTCCTATTTTCCCATACTCTTTCTAATTTGCTTCTGAAGAAGCAAAAATCCTGTTCTTTCTGATAAAGGTGATGCAAAATTGATCTCAAAGCTTTTTCGAAAATATCTTAAAAAATGTGATTGTGAAAATTAAATATCTTTTTTTGCAGTGTTCTGTATATTTCTTTGCATCGGCATGACGACGGCTTATTCTTCCCTTCAGCAGACGACGGAAGTCATTTATTTGCGGGTAAAGGTGCCGGAGAGGGGTTTAATGTGAATATACCATGGAATTATGTAAGTGGTGGTTACTGTCTGTAAGTTGTGGTTACTGTCTGTAAGTTGTGGTTACTGTCTGTAAGTTGTGGTTACTGTCTGTAAGTGGTGGTTACTGTCTGTAAGTGGTGGTTACTGTCTGTAAGTTGTGGTTACTGTCTGTAAGTGGTGGTTACTGTCTGTAAGTGGTGGTTACTGTCTGTAAGTGGGGTTACTGTCTGTAAGTGGTGGCTACTGTCTGTAAGTTATGGTTACTGTCTGTAAGTTTTGGTGGTTACTGTCTGTAAGTTGTGATTACTGTCTGTAAGTGGTGGTTACTGTCTGTAAGTTGTGGTAACTGTCTGCTAGTGGTGGTTACTGTCTGTAAGTTGTGGTTACTGTCTGTAAGTGGTGGTTACTGTCTGTAAGTGGTGGTTACTGTCTGTAAGTTGTGGCTACTGTCTGTAAGTTGTGATTACTGTCTGTAAGTGGTGGTTACTGTCTGTAAGTGGTGGTTACTGTCTGTAAGTTGTGATTACTGTCTGTAAGTGGTGGTTACTGTCTGTAATGCATTCTCATTATATATTAAACCACAAATCAATTTGTGTCTCGCTGCGACGAAGTTGCGAAAGCGAGACTAAGGTGTTGCTTTTCTGGCGACAGCGAAGGCGTCAACTATTTGCGTTTAGCTCAACGTTAAAGTTACGGTTTTTTTAACTTTTCTAAATAAGTGCTGGTACTAGGGCTTTCATTTTTCAAATATAGTTACATCTAATACTCTTCTTCACATTGTATGGTAAAGATACTGAGTGTGACTTTCTTTTTGGGGTAAAAAACATGATTTTGGTGGTTTTTAGTTGACTTTGAGATTTAGTCATAACTTCCTCAGTTTTTAGCTCACCTATGCACGAAGTGCAAGGTGAGCTATTGGGATCACATTTTGTCCGGCGTCCGTCCGTCGTGCGTCGTCAACATTTGAGCTTGTTAACACTCTACAGGCTACATTTTGCATCCAATCTTCATGAAAGTTTATCAGAACATTCATCTCCATAAAATCTTGGACAAGTTCGTAACTGGGCCATATGAGGTCAAAAACTAGGTCACTAGGTCGAATTGAAGGGAAATCTTGTTAACACTCTGGAGGCCACATTTTCAACTTGAGCATGTTGAAACTTTATCAGAATGTTTGTCTTAATGATATGTAGGTCAAGTTCGAACATGGGTCATGTCGGGTCAAAAAGTAGGTCACTAGGTCAAATTGAAGGAAAATCTTGTTAACACTCCAGATGCCGCAATTTTTGCTTAAGCAGTTTGAAATTTTGTCCGAATGTTTGTCTTAAAAATATCTAGGCCAAGTTCGAATATGGGTTATGCCGGGTCAAAAACTAGGTAATTAGGTCAAATTGAAGGAAAATCTTGTTAACACTTTGGATGCCGCATTTTTTGCTTCAGCGGCTTGAAATTTGTTCAGAATGTTGAGCTGAATGATATTTAGGCCAAGTTCGAATATGGGTCATGCAGGGTCAAAAACTAGGTCACTAGGTTGAATTGAAGGAAAATCTTGTTAACACTTCGGATGCCGCATTTTTTGCTTCAGCAGCTTGAAATTTGGTCAGAATGTTTGTTTAAATGATATCTAGGCCAAGTTCGGATATGGGTCATGCCGGGTTGAAAACTAGGTCACTAGGCCAAATTGAAGGGTTATCTTGTTAACACTCTGGATACTGCATTTTAAATTTCAGCATGATGAAACTTAATCAGAATGTTTTTCTTGATGATATGTAGGCCAAGTTCGAATATGGGTCATGCTGGGTCAAAAACTAGGTCACTAGATCAAATTGAAGGAAAATCTTGTGAACACTTTGGATGCCACATTGTTTGCTTCAGCAGCTTGAAATTTGGTCAGAATGTTTGTCTAAATTATATCTAGGTCAAGTTCGAATATGGGTCATATTGGATCAGAAACTAGGTCAATAAAGGAAAATATGGTTCAAACTCTGGAGGCCGCATTTTTACTTTGAGCAAGTTGAAACGTCAGAATGCTGTCTTGATGATATCTAGTCCATGTTGGAATATGGGTCATATCAGGTAAAAAAAATATAGATCACTAGGCCAAATGAAGGAAAATATTGTTAGCACTGTGGAGGTTGCATTCAGAATAATTGTCTTGATGTGTTTTGCATTGCAGTACATTGTATAATTAAGGTGAGCGATCCAGGGCCATCATGGCCCTCTTGTTGTTAGATTGATTTCAAATTCTGCACACTTTTTTAACCAGGTTTTCTGAAGGAAAAATCTGGTTATTAGTTTGGCGAAGTCGGCGGGCGGGCGTCAACTTTCCTTGTCCGGACCATAACTTTGCCATGCATAGAGATATTTTCAAATAACTTGGCACAAACATGCACCATATCAAGACGATGTGCCAAATGCAAAAAAAAATCTGTAGATTCAAGGTCAAGGTCACAGTGATAAGAAATAGACTTTAATTGAACTTTTCTTGTCCGGACCATAACTGTGTCATGCATAGAGATATTTCTAATAACTTGGCACAAATATGAACAACTATATCAATATGATGTGTCACATGCAAAACCTTTGTCTGTAGCTTCAAGGTCAAGGTCACAGTGACAACAAATAGACATCAGTTGAACTGTTTTTGTCCAGACAATAACTTTTTCATCCATAGAGATATTTTCAAATAGCTTGGAACAGATATACACCATATCAAGACGCTGTGTCATATGAACAATTTATGTGTTTAGCTTCCAGGTCAAGGTCACAGTGATAGAAAATATACTTTACTTGAACTTTTTTTGTTCAGACCATAACTTTACCATGCATATAGATATTTTCAAATGATTTTTTTTGTGAATAATCAAATCTATAACATTCTATAAGCAAACAGAGCAGACCCTGATCAGACAGCTGTCTGATCTGGGTCCGAGGTCATGAAACTTACTCAATTTGAGCATGTTAACATAATTATTATGTCTCCCCCTGTATACAGGGGAGATATATTGTTTTTGTCCTGGGCGTCTGTCTGTCTGTCTGTCCTTCTGTCTGTCTGTCCGAAATCGTGTCCGCTCCATATCTCCAGGACGGCTTGAAGGATTTTCATGAAACTTGGCTCACATGTTCACCTCATCAAGGCGACGTGCAGAACCCGCGTCTCGACAATATAGGGTCAAGGTCACGCTTGAAGGTCAAAGGTTTGAGGCTTTATTTCGTGTCCGCTCCATATCTCCCAGACGGCTTGAAGGATTTTCATGAAACTTGGGTCACATGTTCACCTCATCAAGGCGACGTGCAGAACCCGCGTCTCGACAATATAGGGTCAAGGTCAAGGTCACACTTGAAGGTCAAAGGTTTGAGGCTTTATTTCGTGTCCGCTCCATATCTCCGAGACGGCTTGAAGGATTTTCATGAAACTTGGGTCACATGTTCACCTCATCAAGGCGACGTGCAGAACCTGCGTCTCGACAATATAGGGTCAAGGTCAAGGTCACGCTTGAATGTCAAAGGTTTGAGGCTTTATTTCGTGTCCGCTCCATATCTCCCAGACGGCTTGAAGGATTTTCATGAAACTTGGGTCACATGTTTACCTCATCAAGGCGACGTGCAGAACCCGCGTCTCGACAATATAGGGTCAATGTCAAGGTCACGCTTGAAGGTCAAAGGTTTGAGGCTTTATTTCGTGTCCGCTCCATATCTGTCCCAAATTTATAGGTTGGAATGTTTTGAGAGATTTTGACAGATATTTGAGGGGAGACATCTGTTTTTTGCAAAAACAATTCTAGTTTCTATTGTAGTTACACACTTAGATTACAAGGCTAGGAAATTGACTCGTTGCAAAGTAAATTTCAGTTACAAACTAAAAGTAGATTTTTTTTTTTTCCAAATTTTGTCCTCAAGCTAACAGAGCTTTTGTGATCACTCACCGTCCGGCGTCCGTCGTCGTCGTCAGCGTCTGTTAACAATTTCCTACAAATGACTTCTCCTACTAAACCAATGGACAGATTTCAAAATAACTTCACAGGAATGGTCCTTAGGTAGTCCTCTTTCAAAGTTGTTCAAAGAAATTAATTCCAAGTAGAACTTTGGTTGCTGCGGCATCAGAAAAGGGGAAAATTGCCAAATCTTAAAAAATCTTCTTGTCCAAAAGTACTGGCCCGATTTGAAAATTATTTTGCACAAATGTTCCTTGGGGTACCCTCTACCAAGATTGTTCAAATATTTCCGATCCGTTAAAAAACATGGCCGCCAGGGGGCGGAGCTTATTTTCCTTATATGTGCATTGTAAAAAGTTTAAAAATCTTCTTGTCCAAAAGTACTGGCCCGATTTGAAAATAATTTTGCACAAATGTTCCTTGGGACACTCTTTACCAAGATTGTTCAAATATTTCCAATCCGTAGAAAAACATGGCCGCCAGGAGGCGGAGCCTGTTTTCCTTACATGTGCATTGTTTAAACTTTGAAAAATCTTCTTGTCCAAAAGTACTGGGCCGATTTGAAAATAATTTTGCACAAATGTTCCTTGGTTCACCCTTTACCAAGATTGTTCAAATATTTTTGATCCATTGAAAAACATGGCCGCCAGGAGACGGAGCTTGTTTTCCTTATATGTGCATTGTTAAAACTTTAAAAATCTTCTTGTCCAAAAGTACTGGCCCAATTTGAAAATTATTTTGCACAAATGTTCCTTAGGGCACCCTTTACCAAGATTGTTCAAATATTTCCGATCCGTTGAAAAGCATGGCCGCCAGGGGGCGGAGCTAGTTTTCCTTATATGTGCATTGTTAAAACTTTAAAAATCTTCTTGTCCAAAAGAACTGGCCTGATTTAAAAATTATTTTGCACAAATGTTCCTTGGGGCACCCTTTACCAAGATTGTACAAATATTTCCAATCCGTTGAAAAACATGGCGGCCAGGGGGCGGAGCTTGTTTTCCTTATATGTGCATTGTTAAAACTTTAAAAATCTTCTTGTCCAAAAGTACTGGCCTGATTTAAAAATTATTTTGCACAAATGTTCCTTTGGGCACCCTTTACGAAGATTGTTCAAATATTTTTAATCCGTTGAAAAACATGGCCGCCAGGGGGCGGAGCTTGTTTTCCTTATATGTGCATTGTTAAAACTTTAAAAATCTTCTTGTCCAAAAGTATTGGCCTAAAAAGAGTAAAAACTATTGAAGTTCTATTAAATCAGGTGAGCGATATAGGGCCATCATGGCCCTCTTGTTTAGTTTGAGCATCATGCTTAACTTTAGCATCATGCTCAAACTAAAAATGCTTTGTAACCATGGCGACAAACTCCAAACATGGATTTTATTCTCATCGTTGGTTTGTAATTTCACCCTATTTTGCAATGAGCATATTTTATAAACTTGTAACTCAAGCATCTAACTTCAACAACAATATTTCTATTACATGCTCAAATTGAGTAAGTTTTATAACCTCGGGCCCTGGATCTAGTCTGTTTGCAAAGGCATAAACGCGTTACTATTAAGTAAAGGATTAAGGCAGATCACTGATTATCAACCTGGCATTAGGGATCCTAAAATGTGGCTGCTTACAACAAAAGGTTGCTTAATATCTGTTATCTATTATATGTTCTTAATAAATGAGGCCATCAACACACGATTGACTGTATTGAACTGATATTTGTTAGATAAAATTGTGATATATTTAATTGACAAAGTAATTATGATTATTCATCAATAGAAATATTCCCTGTTACTTGAATTACTAGCTTTGATTAACTATTAACAGAAAGATTCGACAGATCTGTTAATTCTTAATCAAACACCTTCCATTATAGAAAACCTGGTTTCATGGAATTTCCATGTCTTGTTCATAATTAAAGTACTTCAACAAAACAAACGGGTTTTGGGTCAAACACTTGAATTTTTTTCTTTTTCATTTCTTGTATTTTTCAATTTTGCGTTTAGCTCAACGTTAAAGTTTCGATTTTTTAAAATTTTTCTCAATAAGTACTGGTACTAGGGCTTTCATATTTGGAATATAGTTACATCTAATACCCTTCTGCACATTGTACACCGACGATGCTGAGTGTGACCTTTTTTGGGGGTAAAACACTTGATTCTTGGTGCATTTTGAGAATTGGACATAGCTTCTTCATATTTTGTTGGATTAATTTCAAATTGTGAACACACATTTCATAAATAAAGTACTTCAACATATCAAACAGGTTTCGGGCTAAAACGTTTGTATTTTGTTATTTTTTTTTAATGTTTGTATTTTTGAACTTTAGCTCAATTTTTAGATCACCTAGAGCCGAAGGCTCAAGGTGAGCTATTCTGATCACTTTTTGTCCGTCGTCCGTCGTCCGTCCGTCCGTCCGTCCGTCCGTCCGTCCGGCGTTAACTTTTAGCTTTAAACATCATCTCCTCCCAAACTCCAAGGACAATTTCCGTGAAACATCACAGGACTGTTCCTCTGGTTGGCCTCTTTCAAAGTTGTTCAAAGATTTAAATTCCATTGAGAACTTTGGTTGCTGCGGCATCAAAAAGGGGGCAAAATGTCCGAACTTTAAAAATCTTCTCCTCCGAATCTGCCTGTCAGATTCAAATATAATTTGGTAGAAATGTTCCTTGGGTGACCCTCTATAAAAATTGTTCAAGCCATACTGATTGGTCAAAAAACATGGCAGTCAGGCGGCATCAAAAAAGGGGCAAAATTTGAAAATTTGAAAATTCCATTTTTATGAAAGTGCTTGTCTGATTTTAAGAAAATATAATACGAATCTTACTTTAATGATCCTCTATTTAATTTGTTTAAGCCGTTTTGATGGGTAACACAATCATAGCAACCAGGCGTCATCACAAAAGGGGTAAATTGAACTTTTAGCTACAAATGACAACCAACTCCTACCATTCCAATAGACCAATTTCCACAAAACATCACAGGAATGTTCCTTCGGTGGTCCTCTTTCAAATTTGTTCAAAGAATAAAATTCCATTGAGAACTTTGGTTGCTGCGGCATCAGAAAGGGGACAAAATGTCCAAACTTTAAAAATCTTCTCCTCCGAATCTGCCTGTCAGATTCAAATATAATTTGGTAGAAATGTTCCTTGGGTGACCCTCTATGAAAATTGTTCAAGCCATACTGATTAATCGAAAAACATGGCAGTCAGGCGGCATCAGAAAAGGGGCAAAATGACAAAATTTGAAAATTCCATTTTTATGAAAGTGTTTGTCTGATTTTAAGAAAATATAAAACGAATTTTACTTTAATGATCCTCTATTTAATTTGTTAAAGCCGTTTTGATTGGTTACACAATCATAGCAACCAGGCGTCATCACAAAAGGGGTAAATTGAACTTTTAGCTACAAATGACAACCAACACCTGCCATTCCAATAGACCAATTACTACAAAACATCACAGGAATGATCCTTTTGTGGTCCTCTTTCAAAATTGTTCAAAGATTAAAATTCAAATGAGAACTTTGGTTGCTGCGGCATCAGAAAGGTGACAAAATGTCCAAACTTTAAAAATCTTCTCCTCCGAATCTGCCTGTCAGATTCAAATATAATTTGGTAGAAATGTTCCTTGGGTGACCCTCTATAAAAATTGTTCAAGCCATACTGATTGGTCGAAAAACATGGCAATCAGGCGGCATCAGAAAAGGGGCAAAATGACAAAATTTGAAAATTCCATTTTTATGAAAGTGTTTGTCTTATTTTAAGAAAATATAATACGAATCTTACTGTAATGATCCTCTATTTAATTTGTTTAAGCCGTTTTGATTGGTTACGCAATCATATCAACCAGGTGTCATCACAAAAAGGGTAAATTGAACTTTTAGCTACAAGTGACATCCAACTCCTACCATTCCAATAGACCAATTTCCACAAAACATCACAAGAATGTTCCTTTGGTGGTCCTCTTTCAAAATTGTTCAAAGATTTAAATTCCATTGAGAACTTTGGATGCTGCGGCATCAGAGAGTGAGAAAAAATACCCAAATTTTAAAATCCTTTTCCTCCATAATCTACTTGTGCGATTGCAAGATAATTCGGTAGAAATGTTTCTTTAGTGACCCTCTAAATAAACTGTTGAAGCCATATTGATTTGGTTGAAAAACAGCGCAGCAAGGCGGCATCAGGAAAGGTGCAAAATGACAAAAAAATTATAATTCCATTCTTATTAAAGTTCTTGTTAGATTTCAAGATATAAATGGCCTTTACTGATAAGCTGTTTCTTGAGAAGTGTCCACTCCTTTCAGTTTCATTTGCACTCCCTGATAAAATTTTCCAGATATTTGCAGTTAAATATTTGCTACTAATTTACTATCAATTAGGTGATCGATTTAGGGCCATCTTGGCCCTCTTGTTTTCTTTTGAATTACTTGTTTTTTTAGCTCTACTGGCCAAAGACCAGAAGGGCTTATGTTGTGGCGATTTGTCCGTTGTGCGTGAGTGCGTGCATGCGTGCGTGAGTGTGTGCGTGCGTGCATCCGTCCGTAAACAATTTCTTGTTAATATGATACAGTCTTCACTTTTGATTGTATCTCAACCAAACTTATACAGTAGTTAGATATCCATGAGAGCTCGGTTCCTTTCGAAAACCAGCCAGATCCGTCAAAATTGAAATGGTCAAAATTGCTATAATAGAGCTTGTTAACACGATACAGTCTTTATTTTTTATTGTATCTCAACCAATGAATGTATGAATGTATATTGTTTTATGGCGCATCGACAGCTAAGGTCATTTAGCGTGCAGTATCTCAACCAAACTTATACAGTAGTTAGATATCCATGAGAGCTTGATTCCTTTCGAAAACAAGCCAGATCCGCCCCATGCATGACTGAATTATGGCCCTTGAAAATGTCAAAATTGCTATAATAGGGCTTGTTAACATGATACAGTCCTTATTTTTGATTGTATCTCAATCAAACTTATACAGTAGTTAGATATCCATGAGAGTTTGGTTCATTTCTAAAAAAACGGCCAGATCTACCCATGCATGGCTGGATTATGGCCCTTGAAATTGTCAAAATTGCTATAATACAGCTTGTGAACACAATAGAGCTTCCATTTACTATCTGATCTTCACCAAACTTAGATGGTATTTGAATATTGATGACATATTGGTTCCTTTTGAAACAAGCCAGATCAATGCCAGTAGAGCATAGGCCCTCATGTGCCTCTTGTTTTACGTTTTGTCTTTTACGCTTGCATTGATAGTCAAAGCAGGGGACAGCAAGACATTTAATTACGCGTAATTCTTGTTTCAGGAAATCATTAGCCTACTCTGGACCAAAACTTTGCAATCTTATTCCATTGCATATCATACAATCTGAAACATTACTGAAATTTAAAAGTGTATACATACTTAACATGGTGGCACTCTTTTGGAAAGAATAATCTTGCAATTATTTTGTAACTTTTTATGTTATAAATGAGAATGCATGCATTTTCTTTTCTTTTGACACAAATGTTTCCTTTTCTTAATTGTCAATACTTAATACATGATTTTCCATGAATATATTGTCAAATGTTTATTGCGTAAATATTTGATGTAGAGGCCATCAGGGAAGACTGGATTTACCTAACTATGTTGCCTCTTTAACCCTTTCCTGCATACATAGCAGATGACTATTAAAAACATTGTGACAAAAGGTGAAATTGCTCATAATGAGCAATTCCTCCTTTTGCCACAATGTTTTCAACTCTATTCAATCATTGTATTTTCATTTGTGGATGTATTTTATAGTTTTGCCTAGATGTTTTCAAAGTAATCTGCTGCAGATTTGTTGTTTGTGGGACAGGGTTAAATCAAGTCTTTGTTATTATTATATTCAACTGTGTCCCATTTTAATCCCTCTGGTTGGGCTCCTGGTGAATAAGACTTGGGATCCTTCTAGTTGGGCTCCTGGTGGAGAAGAATTGGGATCCTTCTGGTCGGGCTCCTGGTGGAGTAGACTTAAGGATCCTTCTGGATGGGCTCCTGGTAAAGTAGATTTTTAATCCGTCTGGTTAGGCTCCTGGTGGAGTAGACTTGGGATCCTTCTAGTTGGGCACCTGGTGGAGTAGACTTGGGATCCTTCTAGTTGGGCTCCTGGTGGAGTAGACTTGGGATCCCTCTGGTTGGGCTCCTGGTTGAGTATACTTGGGATCCCTCTGGTTGGGCTCCTGGTGAGGTAGACTTGAGATTCCTCTAGTGGGGCTCCTGGTGGAGTAGACTTGGGAACCCTCTGGTTGGGTTCTTGGTGTAGTAGACCTGGGATTCCTCTTGTTGGGCTCCTGTTGGAGTAGACTTGGGATCCCTCTGGTTTGGCTCCTGGTTGAGTAAACCAGGGATCCTTTTTGTTGGGCTCCTGGTGGAGTAGGCTTGGGATGCCTCTGGTTGGGCTCCTGGTGGAGTAGACCTGGTATATTTCGTGTTGGGCTCCTGGTTGAGTAGACTTGGGATACTTCTGGTCGGGCACATAGAGTAGACTTGGGGTCCCTCTGGTTAGGCTCCTGGTGAAGTAGACCTGGGATCTTTATGGTTTGGCTCCTAGTGGAGTATACCTAGGATCCTTCTGGTTGGGCTCCTGCTGGGGTAGACTTTGGATCCTCTAGTTGGGATCCCTCTAGTTGGGCTCCTGGTGGAGTAGACTTGGGATCCTTCTAGTTGGGTGCCTGGTGGAGTAGACTTGGGATCCTTATAGTTGGGCTCCTGGTGGAGTAGACTTGGGATCCCTCTGGTTGGGCTCCTGGTGGAATATACTTGGGATCCCTCTGGTTGGGCTCCTGGTGAGGTAGACTTGAGATTCCTCTAGTGGGGCTTCTGGTGGAGTAGACTTGGGAACCCTCTGGTTGGGTTCTTGGTGTAGTAGACCTGGGATTCCTCTTGTTGGGCTCCTGTTGGAGTAGACTTGGGATCCCTCTGGTTTGGCTCCTGGTTGAGTAAACCAGGGATCCTTTTTGTTGGGCTCCTGGTGGAGTAGGCTTGGGATGCCTCTGGTTGGGCTCCTGGTGGAGTAGACCTGGTATATTTCGTGTTGGGCTCCTGGTTGAGTAGACTTGGGATCCTTCTGGTCGGGCACATAGAGTAGACTTGGGGTCCCTCTGGTTGGGCTCCTGGTGAAGTAGACCTGGGATCTTTATGGTTTGGCTCCTGGTGGAGTATACCTAGGATCCTTCTGGTTGGGCTCCTGCTGGGGTAGACTTTGGATCCTCTGGTTGGGATCCCTCTAGTTGGGCTCCTGGTGGAGTAGACTTGGGATCCTTCTGGTTGGGCTCCTGGTGGAGTAAACTTGGGATCCCTCTGGTTGGGCTTCTGGTGGAGAAGACTTGGGATCCCTCTGGTTGGGCTTCTGGTATAGTAGACTTGGGATCCCTCTAGTTGGGCTCCTGGTTGAGTAGACTTGGGATCCCTATGGTTGGGCTCATGGTTAAATAGACTTGGGATCCCTCTGCTTTGCCTCCTGATGGAGTAAACTTGTGATATCTCTGGTTGGGCTCCTGGTGGAGAATACTTGGGATCCCTCTGGTTGTGCTCCTGGTGGAATAGACTTAGGATCCTTCTGGTTGGGCTCCTGGGGGAGTAGACTTGGGATCTCTCTGGTAGGGCTCCTGGTGAAGTAAACTTGGGATCCCTTTAGTTGGGCTCCTGGTGGAGGAGACTTGGGATCCTTCTGGTTAGGCTCATGGTGAAGTAGACTTGGGATCCCTCTGGTTGGGTTCTTGGTTGAGTAGACTTGGGCAAGGCCTTTTTTCCTTACATGGTTTTGGTTACCGTAATCAGCTACGAATCATGAATAAATAAGCATTGATCTTCCAAACCCAACCAAAAGTTAATTACATGTATTAAGTTTCTGACAAACTGTGGAGATTCAGACAGAAATGTTTCTCAGGTGACCCTCTACATAAATTGTCCAAACCCTATGTCGATGGTACTTAAAAGAATCATGTCACTGAGATCATTCTTTTGAGCACCATCTAAAAGGGGTTTGGTTTTGTAATAAAAGAGATATTGTTGGGAAATGACCAGGTTTCATCCCCCTCTTTTTACCCTTTGTTTTATTTTAACCCTTTCACACATCCAACAAATCTGCAGCAGACAACTTCATAAACATGGTGACAAAAACCTGACAATCTCCATAATAGATAGCTTAATTGTTAAATAACATTGAAAACATTGTGGCCAAAGAAGAAATTGCTCATCATGAGCAATTTCTCCTTTGGCCACAATGTTTTCAAAATTCGTCGTCTGCAAGTGGGAAAGGGTTAAGGCCTCTAAGTGATCAGATACACATATGTACATGTTTCCTTATATATCAACAGGGAGGTAAAGGCGATCCAGAATACCTCGCAGCTTTTCAACAGATTGTGATGCCCATTGCTTATGAGGTAATTTACCCATTCCTACATATAACAAATCTGAAGCAAACTAATTTGAAAACATCAAGGCAATGTTAAGGAAACACAATATATAGTCAAACATGTACTTAAAGACCACCTTTGTTTTAGCAATTCCCTGTCTATAGCAACCACAATTTTAAGTTCTCAATTAATAATTTTCTGCATAAATGACCCTGTAATTAAAGACCACCTGTGAACAATGACCAGATTGTTCTCTTCCCGTGGTTGGTCTTTAAACACAGGTTGAACTGTAAATGAAAATATGATATTGAATTGAATTAAAACAAATTGTCTCCTAATGTCTTCTGCAGATGTGTCTACAAGCCCATATATGTTGGTTTATAATACAAATATTTGGTTTTTTAAACCCTTTTTAATCTGTAGACGCTCCAGATGACTTTTTTAAAATATCGTGGAAAGATGAGAAATTTGGTTGACTTTTGCAGTTTTCTTGTATGTAGGGAAGGGTTAGTTCTTAGATGAAATTAACCATTGGTTTTCCTGGTTTTATAATGATCTATTGAAGCAACCGGGAAATAAGTATGAGCTATAGGAAGTGCAATGTGATATTAAAATAGAAGGAGGAAAATTATTAAAGGAAAGAAATTGCATGTTATTAATAACCCTTTACCAGAATTAAGAAAAAAAGTGTAATGATTGAATAGTTATGAAAACATTGTGAGCAATATTTAGATCCACTGGCTTTCACATTTTGAGGCATCTGCAGCAGACGAACTTTGAAAATATTTTGGCAAACAGAGATATTGCTCATAATGATCAATTTCTCCTTTTGCCAGAATATTTTCATCTCTATTCGATATTTACACTTCGATTCATAGAGATTTTCTATATATTCGCTTTAATTTTCAGTACTGCAGATTTGTTGTATGTGGTAAAGAGTTAATTAACCCTTTCCCTCATATAGACGCTTTCTGACACCTGCAGCAGACGGCTTTTTGAAAACATAGTAACAAAAGAAGAAATTAATTTCTCCTTTTGCCAGAATATTTTTATCTCTATTCGATATTTACACTTCGATTCATAGAGATTTTCTATATATTCGCTTTAATTTTCAGTACTGCAGATTTGTTGTATGTGGTAAAGAGTTAATTAACCCTTTCCCTCATATAGACGCTTTCTGACACCTCTGCAGCAGACGGCTTTTTAAAAACATAGTAACAAAAGAAGAAATTGCACAAAACGTGCAATTTCTCCTTTTGTCACAATGTTTTCCACTTTTAGTCATAGGTTATCCATTCAATTATAGAGATTTTCCATTATTTGACAAAATATGTTCAAAGTCTGCTGCAGAATTGTCGTATGAGGGAAAGGGTCAAAAGAGACGGTTTTTGCTTCTTTTTGTCATCTTAACTCACCTTTAGCACTAAATAATCAAGATAAACAATTATTCCAGCCTTTCATAGTTCTTTCCAGGGATGATAAAAGTCATGTTTCTTTGTCATTCCTTATCACCATTGTTGTGAATGTTATAACGGGTTAATTAGTCTGGAGGTACATGTAACTAGAAACTGACAAAAACAATACTGTTGTAAACAGCGTTAACCCTTTCCCCCATACAACAATTCTGCAGCAGACGACTTTGAACATATTTTTTGTCAAAAAATAGAAAATCTCTAAAGTTGAATGGATAACCTATGACTGAAAGTGAAAAACATTGTGGCAAAAGGAGAAATTGTTTGTTTTGAGCAATTTCTTCTTTTTGTCACTGTTTTCAAAAAGCCGTCTTCGGCATCAGAAAGCGTCTACATGAGGGAAAGGGTTAACCCTTCCCACGTACAAAAAATCTAAAGTCTCTAAAAATGTGTGTTTAACGTTTGAAGTATTGTGTCAAAAGGACAAATCAATCATTATGAGCAATTTCTCCTTTTTCACAATATTTAAAAAAAAATGCTCTGCTGCAGATGCGTCTACACATTGGAGAGGTTTCAACTGAAATCAATCAAATGATATATTGTTGTTTTGTGTAAATATGACTGTTTCAGTCACAATTTCATTATTATACAATTTTAAACCATTTTGAAAAGTATACATTTTTGTGAAACTCTAAAAAGGGTTCATTCCAGGCGGGATTACGTTATTAAACCAAATTTCACCATCCGGTAATTACCAAGTCACTGAGCCAAGCACATGATAAACGATAATCAACTTTCAAGTCTCTTCTAAGTAACAATGTTAAATTGTCCTTTCATATGACAAAATAGAAAACCACTCCCTCTGTATGCCTTTAAACTTCTGTTTATTTTTACCCTTTCCAACATAGAACAAATAAGCAGTAGATGGACATTCTTTAAAAATAAAAATACTACATGTATTATCCAAAAAAGTTGAAAGCATTGTTGGAAATAGAGAAATTGTTCATTTATAAGCTATAATTCCTCCTTTTGCCAATTTTTTTTAAAAATCTATCTGCTTCAGAGGTATCAAAATTAGACTGCATGTGTGAAGGTGTGAACACTTCCCACATAGAGACCCATCTGATGCTTCTACAGCAGGCAACTTTTAAAAATTATTGTGGCAAAAGGAAAAAGTGCTCATAGTGAGCCATTTCTCCTCTTGTTACAATGTTTTCAACTCTTTTCAATAAATCAAATATCCCTTATAAAAACATACTTTCCTAAATTTTGCCTAGATATTTTCAAAGTCACCTACTGCTGATTTGTTGTATTTGTTAAAGTGATACCTTAATTTTGCTTCAGTTTGCTCCAGACCTCGTACTTGTATCAGCTGGCTTTGATTCAGCCATTGGGGATCCATTGGTAAGTAGAGAAGGAATGGATTGTTCTATCTTTTTCATTGTATTCACTCACTCACTTTTTGTGTAGTCTGCCATAACGGGGACACTCATCATAGTGATCAGTTCTTTGTTGACTGTCCGCCTGTTGTGCTTTAACCCTTTCCCACATATAGACCCATCTGCAGCAGATGACCTTTGAAAACATTGTGGCAAAAGGAGAAATTGCTCAAAATGAGCAATTTCTCCATTTGCCACAATGTTTTCAACTTTTTTCAGTAAATCTACCCTCATTTATAGGGATTTACTATATTTTTGTCCACATGTTTACAAAATCATCTGCTGCAGATATGTTGTATGTTGGAAAGGGTTAACTAACTTACAACTCTGGAGATTACACATATGTATCTTCGAACACTCTTGTAAAAAGAAATCTTATATCAACTTGACATTAAACCAAACTATTTCTTGTCCTGTGTCAACTCATATATAATGTATAACCCTTGTCCTGATTCTGATGACTTGTGAGACATTTGCAGCTGACAACTGTCAAATAGAATGTGAGAAAAGAAGACCGGGCTTATGATCGGCAGTTTCTCCTTTTCACCCTCTCTCACCGTCATATAGATGCATTTGTATGCATTTGAAGCAAACAGCTTTTGTCACAATATTTTCTTTCCAATCTTTTCCAATCTTTTCCATAATTATTCCAGATTTTCCCTACATTTGCCAATACATTGTCAAATTTATCTACTCCAGATTGTTTTTGAATGACGGAAAGGGTTTATAAGATGTTAGTTTTACTGGACTTTCCATTCGATCTATTAGGAAATACTGTCAGTTTAGATAAATGTATAATTACCATAACAGGTATCGGTAATGGATTTCAGGCATGACTATAAATCTATATATCAATCAGATCAATATTTGAGGGGTGGTGTTCTTCAAAAACCAACCTTCAGGCATTTGCATCCACCAGTGTAGATCAAGATCTACCTGACTCCGGTGGATCTTGATTTACATGCAGCACTGGTCCCCAATTAGTCAGTAGTCACAGAAGCAATTCATTTTGTACCAATATTGTCTATTTGAAATAGATTAACCGATTCCCACATACAACAAATCTGATAATAAAATGTATCTGTACTTGCTTGGCAAGCGGGAAAGTGTTTAATGGAAATAATTACACTAAGGTTGTATTACTGGAGAACTACTCTTAACCCCTTTCCCACATAAACACGCTTTCTGAAGCCTCTACAGCAGAGGACTTTTGAAAACATTGTGACAAAAGGAGAAATTGATCAGAACAAGCAATTTCTCCTTTTGCCAAAGAGTTTTCATTTTTATTCAATTATTATTCTATTATCTATAGAGATTTTTCACATTTTTGCAAAGATGTTTTTAAAGTCGTCTGCTGCAGATTTAATGTATGTGGGAAAGGGTTAACTTGTTTACCTATACGGATGTTTACAATTTGGCTGCTTGAAAACATCCAAAGAAGAAAAAAACATGCAACTGGAAAACTAGAATGATAATTTTTTTTATAGATTTGGGAACATTGTGGTAAAAGAGAAACTGCTTGTTTGCATCATGTTTGTTTCCGCTTTCATGAGTCATCTGCTACAGAGGCTAATGGCATCAAAATAAGAGAAAGGATTAGTCATAAATATGGCGGACAATGTCATTAATCAAACATTTAAAGTGACAGTGTCATAATTCATACAAATGATTGCAATTGCTACACTCATTTATTTATAACAATCTCACATTTATCAAAGTGGAAATACCGAAACTAAATGAATGGAAAGTAAGACATATTGAGAGAAAAAAGAAAAGATGTTTGAAAAGGAGACTTTGCTTATAATGAACAATATAATCTTTCCTAACAGTGCTTATAAATGGCATTTGATGCTATCTATATCAGCAGGTAAAACTTAATTTGAATTTGAATAGTACAAACTTACGCTTTCCCTCATACAACATACCTGCAGCAGATCACTTGGTGAACGTCAGATTAGAAATGTTGAAACTATCTCTCAATGAAACTGTAATTATTGAATAATGTTGAAAACATATTGGCGAAAGAAGAAATTGTTCATTATGGGTGATTTTTACTTTTGCCATAATGTTTACAATAGTCCTCTGCTCTAGAGTCATCAAAATTTGTCTGTAAGTAGGAAATGTTAAACCCCCCCCCCCCCCTTTCCCACATACGCCAAATCTGTAGCAGGTGACTTTAAAAGTGTCTACCTGGAACATGGAAATCTTTATAATTGTAGGTATAATTTCCAAAAAAGTTGAAAACATTGTGGCAAAAGGAGGAATTGCTTGTTTTGAGCAATTTCTCCTTTTGTCACAATGTTTTCAAAAGTCGTCTGCTGCAGATGCATCAACATATGGTTGTAAGTGGGAAAGGCTTAAGATGGTAAATCATTGTTTAAGATCCCTTCCCTGATACAGACCACTAAGTCTTGAGGTGCATTTGCACTTAACCCTTTCCTTCATATAGACGCTTTCTGACGCCTCTGCAGCAGACGGCTTTTTGAAAACATAGTAACAAAAGAAGAAATTGCACAAAACGTGCAATTTCTCCTTTTGTCACAATGTTTTCCACTTTTAGTCATAGGTTATCCATTCAATTATAGAGATTTTCCATTTTTTGACAAAATAAGTTCAGTCGTCTGCTGCAGAATTGTCGTATGAGGGAAAGGGTTAAGGCTCAGGATATTAATGTACAAATAAATGTCTGTCTCTGCCTGGGTTGCTGTTGGATACCTCATTTAGGTCACCTTGACATTGACTTGATATTGAAGGTTACATAATTTATTTTAAAACCAAACATTTTTCATTCATTTTCAGGGAGGTTGTAAAGTGACACCTGTTGGATATGGTCACATGACTCACATGTTGAGTGGACTGGCAAATGGGAGAGTGGTGTTAGTTTTGGAGGTATGCCTTTATTATCCCCCGCTTTTTCGAAGAAAAAAGGGGGGTTATTAATTTGGGTTTGTCTGTCTGTCTGTCTGTCTGTCTGTCTGTCTGTCTGTCTGTCTGTCTGTCTGTCTGTCTGTCTGTCTGTCCATCTGTCTGTCACACTTCGTTTCCATACAATAACTGCCACAAATGTTAATCGTTTTTTTTAAACGAGGTAACAAGGTTTAATGCCTTAAAGGCTAGGCCAAGTTCGATCGTCACTTTCGGCGGACTTTATTTGGTGGAGTTATGGCCCCTTATTTAACAAAAAATGTCGTTTGTTGCTGTTTTCGTGCGATAACTGCCACAAATGTGAACCGTTTTTTTTCAATCTTGGTAACAAGGTTAAATGCCTAAAGGGCTAGGCAAAGTTCGATCGTCACTTTCGGCAGTCTTTATTCGGTGGAGTTATGGCCCCTTATTTAACAAAAAATGTTGTTTGTTGCCATTTTCGAGCAATAACTACCACAAATGTGAACCGTTTTTTTTTCAAACTTGGTTACAAGGTTAAATGCCTTAAGGGCTAGGCCAAGTTCTCGATCGTCACTTTCGGTGGAGTTATGGCCCCTTAATTAACATAAAATGTTGTTTGTTGCTGTTTCCGTGCAATAACTACCACAAATGTGAACCGTTTTTTTTCAAACTTGGTAACAAGATTAAATGCCTTAAGGTCTAGGCCTAGTTCGATCCTCACTTTCGGCGGACTTTATTAAGTGGAGTTATGGCCCCTTAATTAACAAAAAATGTTGTTTGTTGCTGTTTCCATGCAATAACTGCCACAAATGTGAACTATTTTTTTCAAACTTGGTAACAACCTAGGCCAAGTTTGATCGTCACTTTCGGCAGACTTTATTCAGTGGAGTTATGGCCCCTTAATTAACAAAAAATGTCGTTTGTTGTTGTTTCCGAGCAATAACTGCCACAAATGTGAACCGTTTTTTTTCAAACTTGGTAACAACGTTAAATGCCTTAAGGGCTAGGCCATGTTTGATCGTCACTTTCGGCGAACTTTATTCGGTGGAGTTATGGCCCCTTGATTAACAAAAAATGTCGTTTGTTGCTGTTTCCGTGCAATTACTGCCACAAATGTGAACCGTTTTTTTTTCAAACTTTGTAACAGTGTTAAATGCCTTAACAGCTAGGCCAAGTTCGATCGTCATTTTTGGCGGACTTTATTCGGTGGAGTTATGGCCCCTTAATTAACAAAAAAATGTCGTTTGTTGCTGTTTCCGTGCAATAACTGCCACAAATGTGAACAGAATTTTCTTCAAACTTCGTAACAAGGCTCAATGCCTTGAGGGCTTGGCCAAATTGGATCATTACATGTATGCAATATTTACACTATGCTTTCTTCAATCAGTTTAATTTACCCTGTAATACATGTTCAATAAAAAGTCTACTGACATGTTTAAACCTAACCTCAACACTTTCCTACAATATTTCCTGCAAGCAGGGGATATAAATTTCATGAATTTGCTTGTTTGGTATTAATACATAATCAAAGTACATGAATAAAGCTCACCTTAAGTATCGGGTATTAAATATTTTTCCACATGCAGATGCATTTTGATGCAACAACACAAGACAATAGGGGAATAGGTTTACTGACATCTTAACCTTTTATTTGACAGTAGAAGACTTCAAACTTTTCCCAATAATCAGATAACTTCGAAAACATCAAAGAAAACATTATAAATCAAGTTATAATTATTAAATAATACTGAAAATATTGTGAGAAAAGGATTAATTGGTCAATATGAACAATATATATTTTTGCTACCATGCTTTCAGGATTGATTTGATGCAGATGCACACTGCGTCTTCAAGTGAGAAAGGGTTTAAACACTTGCGATTTGAAATTATGCCCATAAAAACACGGTTTTGCTTGTCTGGACTGTGTTCTAGGAGTGTCGAGTCCCGTAGCTCAGTCGGTAACAAAACGGGCTGTCAATCCAGGGGTTGTGAGTTCGAATCCCGGCTCGGCCAACTTTCTTTCTGATGTTTGACAAAAGTCATTGCGACATGCGTCATTCGTCTTCCACCAATGGGCTAAGTCTATGTGGAAAAGCAGCCAGTTGCTTGGGAAGATTGTTGTGTGGAGTACTGGTGTGCGAAAACCAGGAAACACATGAGTAGGTCAACTGGCCGCCGTGATATGACTGAGAAATTGTTAAAAACGGTGTTAAACCCCAATCAATCAAGAGTCCTAGGAGTGCATATTCTGTCTCCCATTGGTCAGCATTGGCTGCGTAAGCTCAATAACTTGAAAGTTATCTAGATGATTCTCACAGCCTCTTCGAAGAAGCATTGCTGTTCTTTGACAGGTCGTGTTCCTCGTTGTGTCGTCTACCTGTAAAGTAAGGATTCCAGTTGTTTGTCTGTCTGTCAATGTGTCCTAGCATTCTTTGACTTCTACTATATAATCATGTAAATGCTTAAAGTTGACAGAGTGAAAGCGTAGGTAATGGGTTGATCATTTATGACATTTTGTCTATGTTTCAGGGTGGATATAATTTGGTCTCCATATCAAACTGCATGGCAACATGTACTTCTGTGTTGCTAGGAGATTCTATACCTGAATGGGGAAGTGATTTGAGGCGTCCACAACATGGGTGAGTTACCTTCAACAATTTACCCTTTCCCTCATAAAGAGGCATTTCGATGCCTCTCCTGCAGATGACTTTTGAAAACATTGTGACAAAAGAGGAAATTGCTCATGATGAGGAATTTCTCCTTTTGCCACAATGTTTTCAAAAGTCATCTGCTACAGAGGCATCAAAATGCCTCTGTATGAGGGAAATGTGAATTGTAAATCTTTCAATTATAGATATTTTTTAAATATTTTTGCCTATCTGCTTTCAAAGGGTGTCCACTTCACATTTGTTGAAGGGGTTAACACTTGATTTCCCCACACAATAATATCTGCAGCAGACAACTTTTACATATAAAAGCATTGAAAACTTCTATATATGAAAGCATGATAATTGAGTAGATCTATACATGTAGTTGTAAATGTGGCAAAGGGAGAAAATGCTTATATTGTGCAATTTCTCCTATTTTGCAGGAGTGTTTTCAACTCAATATGATGCTTATATTGTGCAATTTCTCCTATTTTGCAGGAGTGTTTTCAACTCAATATGATATATTTTCTCTCATCTCAGCAGACAACCTTAACCCTTTCCCTCATATAGACGCTTTCTGACGCCTCTGCAGCAGACAGCTTTTTGAAAACATTGTGACAAAAGAAGAAATTGCTCAAAACAAGCAATTTCTCCCTTTGCCACAATGTTTTCCACTTTTAGTCACAGGTTATCCCTTCAATTATAGAGATTTACCATTTTTGAACAAAATATGTTTTAAGTCGTCTGCTGCAGAATTGTCGTATGAGGGAAAGAAATCCTTCATTTCCACAATGTTTCCAACTCCATTCTAAAATTATACCTTCATTCCTAGCCATTTTCCAGATAATGTGGAAGTCTCCTGCTGTATATTTGTTGTCTAGATTCGTCAAGAATCACTTGTTCACAAACCAGTTCTATAACATATAATATTTATTATATATACTATAACAATGTCTTTTAACCCTTTCCAACATATAGACACATTGTGACTATTCTGCAGCAGATACCTTTGAAAACACTGTGGCAAAAGGAGGAACTGCTCATAATGAACAATTTCTCCACTTCTCATAATGTTATCAACTCTATTTACTAGTTGAATGGTACTCCAGGAAAATCAACTTTAACGTTATTGTAATAGGTGTGAAATCAAAGTACTCGGGAGTACTGAAAGTCGGGTTCACATAAAACAACAACTAAGATTAAAAAAATTCAAAGATGTTGAAAGTACAAAGAAAACATGGATAGTGGCCTGTGAAGGACTGTTATGAAAAATGATAAGGGTCAATATTATTTTAATTTTGTTTCGTTTACACACTTACTACATTCAACATAAAAAAGAAACTGTTTTTAATTAGTACAAATGTATATTGAATTTGTTTGGGGTTTTAAGCATAAAAATCTTCAAATCAGGAATTATCACATGACAATGCTTGTATCCGATGTAATATACCCATTACGTATTTCTTTATATGTGACACGTGTGATATAACATGACCAAATCACTATTTGTGTATTCATCCGCGAATGTTTACAAAATGGCTGAGAACGTGTATCCGGTAAACACAAACGTCACAATAGATGGACGAGGTAAAAGGACCATTATCGGCCATAAAAGTATCTTTTTGTGTGATTAGTTAACATTCTATTAAGTATTACATGTTGGGACTATTTTCTGACAGCGAAAAAACGATTTTCTTTTTGTGCTTCGTCATGTGATAAAAAGATTCTGACATTCGTTGTCATTTCATAAAGTTTTATTAAAAGCGAAAACAAAGCTTGAAAGCATATCCTTCCGCCAATACTGAGCATGATTACATGTATTTGACTTGTGTGTCTCTCGCCATCTCACGGAATTAAATGAATTTCATTTAGCACTCAAAATTATTTACTGAATCAAAACCATAAATAATTCTGTTTCCAAAGGCATGTTTTCAACATTAATTGTGTAATAATGAAGTTATTCACAAAGCACATTTGCCTAATTCCCCCAATTTTATTTGGTGGCTGTTTGGTCAACATCCGTTAAAAACGTTTTGCAATTGAACCGGACAAAAAATGCCTGACTACTCATCCATGCTAAGGATCCAACTGGATACTGCTTTACATACGTTTCTTGTATGATTGTGGTAAAAGGAGAAATTGCTCTGTATCAATATTTTAAATTGATGTTTTCAGATTTTACATGAATTTTCATACATTTTTCAAAGTAGATGGCACTATGAGTATCAAATCAGGTAACGATTGCCCACAAGAAAAGATGCCTAAATATAATTATGCAGTCAAGCTGCTAATACTCTTTTATATCAATTTGTATCTTGGCATAAATCCTCATCATCTTGTTTTGAGATAATTTTCCTTTTCCCATAATGTTTCAAACTCTGTCCCAATAGTTTAATTTGTTCAGACGTTCATGCATTTTTACTTAAGATATTTTCAAAGACACAACTCATAAAAATAACATTATCAGGTAAATGGCTAATAAAAAGTATGACTAGTGAAAAACTTGAAAGTGCTGACAGTAATACAGAATCCGCACCGATACAATTGAGATTGCACACGCCTGGTATTGGTCTGATTGAACTTAGCCCTTTCCCACATACACATGCTTTCTGAATGTTGACTTTTGAAAATGTTTTGGGCAATGAGCAATTTCTCCTTTTGCCACCATGTTTTCAACTTAATTCAATAATTGTTCATTCAAGCAATTTCCCTCTTTGCAACAATGTAGTTCTCTGCTGCATTTGCCTCTGCAATTGGGAAAAGGTTAAGTAAACAGTTTAACGAAAATGAATAAATATATCTAAATATTAAAGTATTAACTCTTTCCCACATACAACATATCTGCAGCAGACGACTTTGAAAATGTCTAGACAAAAACCTGAAAAATCTCCATAAAAGATAGCTTAATTGTTAAATAAAGTTCAAAACATTGTGGCAAATGGTGAAATTGCTCAACATGAGCAATTTCAGCTTTGCCACAATGTTTTCAAAAGTCGTCAGCTGCAGAGGCATCTGAAAGCGTCTGTATGTGGGAAAGGGTTAAGAGTTTGTCAGAATTTCTTCGTCTCTCCCTCTATCACACTGTACTGTTGACATGATCATGACCTTTGAGCAAAGGTGAACATGATTTAGGGTGCACCTGTTGTATAACCTTTGCGTTTTTCTCGGGCAATGAATTTTCAACGATTGAGCCACCATACACAAGCGACAAACGAAATTGTGAAAACCGGCCTCGTGATATTCAAAGGTTTCAGAGGGGTCGACTTTTTTAGATCTCCTGGGCACGAGTGCTGGGTCCGAAACTATAAACTCTAAAAACGCGCACAGTGCTCAGAAATGAACTCCATGCTCAAAATAAGGTTTTTGGCTCCAACACTATATAAGTTTAATCTGTACTCAGAAGGTGTGCTCAAGTATCTGATTGGTCAGAAGCAAATTCGTTCTCCAAATTGACCAATCAGAAGCCTTATTTTGGAGCATGGAGTTCATTTCTGGGCACTGAGAACGTTTTTTTCTAAATTGTTATAGTTTCGGACCCTGGTTGGTCTATTTGGAAAGCAGATTTGCTTGATACTTGAGCACATATTCTGAGCACAGATTAAACTTTTATAGTTTAGGACCCTGCATGGTCAATTTGGAAAAAAAATTGCTTGATACTTGAGCACATATTCTGAGCACAGATTAAACTTTTATAGTTAAGGACCCTGCTCGGTCAATTTGGAAACAAAATTGGTTGATACTTGAGCACATATTCTGAGCACAGATTAAACATTTATAGTTTTGAACCCTTATTGGTCAATTTGGAAAACAAATTTGCTTGATACTTGAGCACAGATTAAACTTTTATAGTTTTGGACCCTTGTTAAGGATCAAGGAAGTAGACATCGAGCATGAATGAAATAGCTTCAACACCGATTTAATAAATACATGTACTTGTAAACGTACACACGCATGGACAACTTACTTATCTTTCTTGAAGAAATAAATGTAACCATCCTTCCATCGTACTGCGCCGATAGGTTGGTTCGGGAGACCCGGGAAGTACTCGGATGACGGCAGTGGGTATCCCTTCATAACGCGATCACGTCCGGTACTCCATTCCCAGAACTGTTCTTTCTATTTATAGAAATTTAAATAATGAGAGTGTAAAAAGGACTGTGTAACGATTTATTGGTTACTGAACTCCAGATTAGAGATAGTATATTCAAAGTCTTAAAACAGTTCTAAAGATTATAATCATAATTCTGGGATAAAATTAGAGCAAAAATAAAGCATTCCAGTACAATAAACATCTAAATATTGATCGTGTATGCTTCATTTTTACTGGGTAGATATACCATACCCAGTAAGCCAAATTATGTACATTTGCATGACTTTCAATTGGCTGTTATTCAACATTTACAGCCAAAATAGTTAATAACTGTGTTGTCACTATTAGCAATATTTGATGAATTTTCAACATTTCAAATTTTTGATCTCCATCTGTAGTTCAGCACCTTTATTGTAAGTTTTGCACTTTTTACCCATCTACATACAGATGCATAACCCTGTAGTAGAGTTACATTGGTATTGTTTTGCATGCTTACGACTCTAATTCATACTGTCAATACTAAATAGTTTTCTTTGTTAGAAAAACCCAAGTAATCCTGAGACAGTCCCTTTAAAAAAAACCTAATTGTTTATACAATCGTAACTGCGTTTGAGACGTCCCACGAGAAAACCAACAAAGTTGACTCTTCGTAAAGTATCGACCCGGATCAGCCTAAGCATGCCGCGCAGGCTAATCCGAGCAGACACTTTTCGCCTCCTGTGCATTTTGTGTTTCAGGAATCATTATTCTATACCTTTATCTCCCAGAGACGAAAGGTGTCGGCCCGGATTAGCCTGTGTGGACTGGGCAGGCTGATCTCGGTCGATACATTACTAAGAGGCCATACTGTTGGTTTTCTCGTGAAACGGCTCATGTTATCTTAAGATGAAATTTTGCTTGATGTATTTGTTTAATTATTTGTCTGTTGTAACATTATTTCCTATTTCAACATTATTCTAGCGTTTCTAGACTCAATTAGTAACACTAAAGAACACTCAATAAATACCACATCGATAAACTGCTCATGCATACCTGTACCTGCACATAAGGTCATAGCTCATTTAGTACTTACCCCAAAAAGTAAAAGTCGTGTGATACCATACTGGTCCCTTATAAAGGCCCCGGCATTGGGTTTTTCCGGCATACCCGATATGTTTTTGGGGTATCCGTAATCTAGGTCAAAGTTGGTATACCGCCACAACGTATCGTCTGTAAATGAAACAATCAGAGAATAGTGTTTCAGTTAACAGGCTTTAGTTTTGTTAGGGTTTACGCCTTTTTCAACAGCATTTCAGTTATATCAGGACAGTTCACTTATTCATGATCCATGAGTAAACAAACCAGTACTCGGCTAGGAAATGTGCCTTGCCAAAGATCACTCCACCATGACGTCAGCGCCGCGACTGGGAACGAACCCGGGACAGTTAACAGGTTCCATTTTGTCCAGTAACAGTTATGTATTATTCTCCTGTATATTTGACATGGCAGGTCGGACTTTGATACGAATATCGTCTTTGTTTGAGAGAGATATACGATATTTAATTAATTCAGGCCATCTGCCAATAATACAGCATAATTTATACGTTTATACAACACAAAGTGATAAATACATTATAACACCGAGATAAAAAGTTGAATAAGCATTAAGATTTTGAAAGCGTTTAACTTCTGAATTTGAATGTGCTCTGAGTATGAGTAAATAAGAATGAATGACGGATTAGTCTTGCATGGTGAGTGAATACCGAAAACGCATGAATGATTATGAGCGGTAAATATGATTACCTCCATCAAAAACCTGTCTTGTCCCCAAATTACTAATTGAATGATCGATTGGGGTTTAATGCCGTTTTCACAAATTTCACGGCGGCCAGTTTACCTATGCATGTGTATCCTCGCATTTCACAGCAGTTATCCACACAACAATATTTCCGCAGCCCGCGTCGTCCCGAACTTAGATATGCAGATATCCGTATTAAGCCCCGGCCAGTCGTGTCAAATAATACGGAGAATACACGTAGCTACAGTACAATTAAGATATTTCCAGATTATCATTATTGGTATGTTGCAGTCGCGATACAAGTTTTAATATTGTTCTATGAGGGGCGTGGACACTTGATATCTCGCGAGAGTAGACAATATTCCAACATGTATCGCTAGTGCAACATAATTTGCCTTTTATCATATACGATGTATACATTTTAAGACAGAATACAGAACAAATAATACAAAATTCTATATTCTAAAAAAAGAATTCCTTCAACGTATAGCGACAGGCGTTTGCAAAGGTACAGAGTTAGACAAGACAAAATTGTATTGACATACGCTAATACAGTTTCTATTCATTACATACAAGTTATTGAAAATATAAAAAAAAAAAATATGTAATTATTTATTGTTTCGAAAGCGTGTTTAACATAGATTTACATTATTCGTAATTTCGATGGAGTCGGACCGATGGACAGAGTAGTGCGTTGTTTAGAGTTGATGTGTCACTTCGGTGGTAAACGTAGGAGAGACTGAATATTACATATACATGTCGACATTGGTTAATGTATGTAAGACTGTTTCCTAAGTGTGCTTCCTGTGTGTTTATGGTATATGAGATATTGCGCAAGCAAGCTTATTACATGTAGAACACAACGCGAAGTACAGACATTCGAAAAGGGGGCCTGTAAATCAAAAGTAGATATACAGAGGTATATGTAATGACTCGTGCCTCAGCAAATTCTTCTTTTCTTTTCTTTTCAAGGCTGTCCGCTTCAGACGAGTCATAATGAGCAATTACTCCTTTTGCAACAATGTTTTCAACCCAAATCCATAAATATATGTTCCTTTATTGACAAGTACCGTGTGTTGTTTGCCTATATTATTTGCGTTGCGATGCAATTTGCTGCCAATGGAAAGGGTTAAAATCAATTTTACGAAATGTATTGACCCCCCCTCCCCAATAACAACATCAAACAAGACCATCTTCAAATCGTTGCATCCACCAGAAGTTGCTCTAGAGAGATTGTATTGTACATGTGAGCCGTCCTGCGAGAAAAACCAACATTCTGGACTCTGAGTTAAGTATTGACCCGGACCAGCCTAAGCATGCCGCGCAGGCTTCCACGGATAGAGACTTGTCGCCTCTCGTGGATTCAGGTTTCAGGAATCATTGCGCTATACCTCCATCCCACTGAAACGGAATGTGTCGGCCCAGATCAATCTGTGCAGACTGCGCAGACTGCTCTGGATCAATACATTACGCAGAGGCCATCATGTTGGTTTTCTCGCGGGACGGCTAATGTGATGTTTCTTCGGTCTACATAAAGTGGGAAGGACAGGACTTTGATTTCATAACATTTCTTTTATTACTCAAAAGACTCGCCTATTGGAAATAAACATTGTATAGTTCTTGGAGGTTAAATAGTTAGTTCATAACACTGGATACGCTTCCTGACTAGATATTCTGCTTTTATTTTCTTTGAAATTCCTAAAGACTGTGTTTTGGATGTCAAATAGTTATTTCATAACACAGGATACGACGCCTGTTAGATTTACAGCTTTTATTCTTTTTGAAATTCATAGATATTGTGTTTTTTTTCAAAACACAGGCTACGCCCCCTGATTAGATATACTTCTTGTATTCCTTTTGGAATTTCTACAAACTATGTTTTGGAGGTCAAATAGTTATACATCACACAGCTTACGCTCCCTGACTATATCTCATGTTTATATTCCTTTTGAAATTCCTAAAGACCATTTTTTGGTTGTCAAATAGTTATTTTATAACACAGCTTACGCCCCTGATTAGATCTCATGCTTGTATTATTTTTTAAATTCATAAATACTGTGTTTTGGAGGTCAAAAAGTTATTTCATAACACAGGCTACGCCCTCTGATTAGATATCCTGCTTGTATTCCTTTTGAAATTCATAAATATACAAGAGTGTACGAATGAACACATGCGTCACCTAACAATGTCAGTTAGTGAAATAATGACGGACAGTAAACAACGGAAAAGTGACCCCCTTCGTGTCACCCTTCCAAGGCAGGTGACACAATTAAAGTATGTTCGCCATTGTGAGGCATTGAGTAAGGTGGTCACAATTGTATCGCATATTAACCCTTTCCCTCATATAGACGATTTCCGCCGCCTCTGCAGCAGACGGCTTTTTGAAAACATATAGTTACAGAAAAAGAAATTGCTTTTGCAACAATGTTTTCCACTTTTAGTCATAGGTTATCCATTCAATTACAGAGATATTCTATTTTTTGTCAAAATATGTTCAAAGTCGTCTGCTGCAGAATTGTCGTATGAGGGAAAGGGTAAAGGTACGTGGCAACTATACGTATTAACGCTATCCCATATGTACATCTGCAGCAGACGATTTTTTGAAAACATGTCGACAAAAGAAGAAATTGCTCAAAACGAGCAATTTCTTCTTTTGTCACCATGCTTTCAACTCTTTTCAATTAATGTGCTTTCATTTAAAAAGTAGTTTCCAAACGTTTTCATTTATGTTTCCAAAGTCGTCTGCTGCAGATTTGTCGTATGTGGGAAAGGGTTAAGGTAGAAGAGAGTGGCACCCATGTTTCCGGATTCGAAGTTTGGAAGGAGCGGAATAGACATCGAACTGATTAACCCTTCAGTTCCCTCATACGACAATTCTGCAGCAAACGACTTTGAACATATTTTGTCAACAAATAGAAAATCTCTATAATTAAATGGATAACCTATGACTAAAATTGGTAAACATTGTGGCAGAAAGAAAAATTGCTCGTTTTGAAAATAATAATTTTGTCACTATGTTTTCAAAAAGCCATCTGCTGCAGAGGCGTCTGAAAGCGTCTATATCAGTGAGGGAAAGATTTAAACTGAAGCCATGCTCCGAAATCGATGTAATAAATATCAGTTTAAACTAGATACAAGTATATACAAAAAGAAAATTTCAGAAATAAATACGTATACATGTAAGTCATTATGTCTCCCCCTGTATACAGGGGAGATATATTGTTTTTTGTCCTTGATGTCTGTCTGTCTGTCTGTTCGTCCCCAAAATCTTGTCCGATCCATATCTCCCAGACGGCTTGAAGGATTTTCATGAAACTTGGGTCACATGTTCACCTCATCAAGGCGACGTGCAGAACCCGCGTCTCGACAATATAGGGTCAAGGTCACGCTTGAAGGTCAAAGGTTTGAGGCTTTATTTCCTGTACGCTCCATATCTCCCAGACGGTTTGAAGGATTTTCATGAAACTTGGGTCACATGTTCACCTCATCAAGGCGACGTGCAGAACCCGCGTCTCGACAATATAGGGTCAAGGTCACGCTTGAAGGTCAAAGGTTTGAGGCTTTATTTCGTGTCCGCTCCATATCTCCCAGACGGCTTGAAGGATTTTCATGAAACTTGGGTCACATGTTCACCTCATCAAGGCGACGTGCAGAACCCGCGTCTCGACAATATAGGGTCAAGGTCAAGGTCACGCTTGAAGGTCAAAGGTTTGAGGCTTTATTTCGTGTCCGCTCCATATCTCCGAGACGGCTTGAAGGATTTTCATGAAACTTAGGTCACATGTTCACCTCATCAAGGCGACGTGCAGAACCTGCGTCTCGACAATATAGGGTCAAGGTCAAGGTCACGCTTGAAGGTCAAAGGTTTGAGGCTTTATTTCCTGTCCGCTCCATATCTCCGAGACGGCTTGAAGGATTTTCATGAAACTTGGGTCACCTCATCAAGGCGACGTGCAGAACCCGCGTCTCGACAATATAGGGTCAATGTCAAGGTCACGCTTGAAGGTCAAAGGTTTGAGGCTTTATTTCGTGTCCGCTCCATATCTCCCAGACGGCTTGAAGGATTTTAATGAAACTTTGGTCACATGTTCACCTCATCAAGGCGACGTGCAGAACCCGTGTCTCGACAATATAGGGTCAAGGTCAAGGTCACGCTTGAAGGTCAAAGGTTTGAGGCTTTATTTCGTGTCCGCTCCATATCTCCAAGACGGCTTGAAAGATTTTCATGAAACTTGGGTCACATGTTCACCTCATCAAGGCGACATGCATAACCCGCGTCTCGACCATACCGGGTCAAGGTCACGTTTGAAGGTCAAAGGTTTGAGGCTTTATTTTGTGTCAACTCCATATCTCCAAGACGGTTTGAAGTATTTTCATGAAACTTGGGTCAGATGTTCACCTCATGAAGGCGACGTGCAGAACCCTCGTCTCGACCATACTGGGTCAAGGTCACGCTTGAAGGTCAAAGGTTTGAGGCTTTATTTTGTGTCCACTCCATATCTCCTTAAAGGATTTTCATGATACGTGGGTCACATGTTCACCTCATCAAGGCGACATGCAGAACTCGCGTCTCGACCATACCGGTTCAAGGTCAAGGTCACGCTTGAAGGTCAAAGGTTTTAGGCTTTATTTCGTGTCCACTCAATATCTCCAAGACGGCTTGAAGGATTTTCATGAAACTTGGGTCAGATGTTCACCTCGTCAAGGCGACGTGCAGAACCCGCGTCTCGACCATACTGGGTCAAGGTCAAGGTCACGCTTGAAGGTCAAATGTTTGAGGCTTTATTTTGTGTCCGCTCCATATCTCCTTAAAGGATTTTCATGAAACTTGGGTCACATGTTCACCTCATCAAGGCGACGTGCAGAACCCGCGTCTCCACCATACCGGTTAAAGGTCAAGGTCACGCTTGAAGGTCAAAGGTTTTAGGCTTTATTTCGTGTCCAATCAATATCTCCAAGACAGCTTAAAGGATTTTCATGAAAATTTGGTCACATGTTCACCTCATCAAGGCGACGTGCAGAACCCGCGTCTCGAACATACTGGGTCAAGGTCAAGGTCACGCTTGAAGGTCAAAGGTTTGAGGCTTTATTTTGTGCCGCTCCATATCTCCAAAACAGCTTAAAGAATTTTCATGAAACTTGGGTCACATGTTCACCTCATCAAGGCGACGTGCAGAACCCGCGTCTCGACCATACCGGTTCAAGGTCAAGGTCACGCTTGAAGCTCAAAGGTTTTAGGCTTTATTTCCTGTCCACTCAATATCTCCAAGACGGCTTGCTTATGTTTAGCAACAGTTGTTAACTGTTTTGAAGAATACTTCAGTCTTGAATGTTACAGCTGCAGTAAAAATATGTGTTTCTGTAAACCATTTGAAATCATGTCCACTTTGTACCAGGTCAAGACAAAACATTAGTAATTAAAAATTGAGTACTGTCCAACTTGGTCAAATTTTTGTTTGTCTGCTTTATAGGTTGGAATGTTTTGAGAGATTTTGACAGATATTTGAGGGGGAGACATATGTTTTTGTCAAAACAATTCTAGTTCTTGATTGACAGCGGATGTTTTGAATACTTCACACGTAGGAAATACCAATTCAGTTTCAAGTATCACTTTACGTCTCTATTCTTATGATGGCCACTACTGGGAAGCAGCTGTACTTTACTCAGTAACCCATTTCTCATTTTCAGACGTATTTTGATTCTTCTGAAGCAGATGGCTCTTGAAAACATTTTGGCAAAAGAAGTACTTGTTAATATTGAGTAATTTTTCCTTAGGCCTCAATCTTTTTCTTCAGTAACTCTATTCTACAATTATACTTTCCTGTTAAAATATTTTCTTTGTGATGTTTGGCTAAATGTTTTCTATGTCGTCTGCGGCAGATTTGCTGTATGTTGGAAAGGACTAAACACAATTTCGTAAATGAAGACATTGTTTATATTGAAAAATTGCGTGTTAGACAATTGTAAGTAGGCCAAATAGGCTTATGACTTTAAAACCATGTTGCGTTAATGCAACTCGTGCACTTTTTCCTTCATATTTGAGTGTTTTGGATTCTGCGTAAAGTATCGATCCAGATCAGTCTAAGCATGCCGCGCAGGCTAATCCGGACAGACACTTTTCGCCTCCTGTGGATTTTCTGTTTCGGGAATCATTACTCTATACCTCTATCACCCTTAGACGGAATGTGTCGGCCCGGATTAGCCTGCGCGGATTGCGCAGGCTGATCTGAGTCGGTACATTACGCAGAGGCCATAATGTTGGTTCTCTCATGGAACGGCTCATATACAACCCGGAAATTTACTGAGTTTCCTATAATACTTACTTTGTCCTCATTAATTTACATCCTAGACTTCCATTTATCTAGAATTGAAAACAATTCTTGGAATACTGGGCAAGATTGAAAGTCTTACAAGTAACTTACACTAATTGTCGTTTAGTAACTGTGTATTATATACTTTGTGTGGGCCGGTGACCTTTAAGCCAATACAATTAACGTAGTCGACTTTGTTCAGGTTCATATAGATACGGAAGTTGTTATACTAGTATTGTTTATATATCTATATATAGAAGAATCCAAACAAATACACGTAACGAGTGAAAGGGTTGAACACAGAGATATAAGCCGTCCCGCGAGAAAACCAACATTATGGCCTCTGCGTAATGTATCGACCCAGATCAGCATTCGCAGTCCGGCCGACACATTCCGTCTCAGGTGGAAAAAGGTGTAGATAGAGTAATGATTCCTAAAACATAAAATCCACAGGAGGCGATACGTGTCTGTCCGTGTTAGCCTGCGCGGCATGTTTAGGCTGATCCGGGACGATACTTTACGAAGAGTCCACACTGTTGGTTTTCTCGCGGGACGGCTCATATCAATATATCTGCGTAATTTATCGACCAGATCAGCCTGCGCTGTCCGCGCAGACTGATCCGGCCGACACATTCCGTCTAAGGGGGGATAGATAGAGTAGTGATTCCTGAAACATAAAATCCACAGGAGGCGACAATTGTCTGTCCAGGTTAGCCTGTGCGGCATTCTCAGGCTGATCCGGGACGATACTTTACGCAGAGTCCACACTGTTGGTTTTCTCGCGAGGCGGCTCACATGTATATGAATTTACAATATGAAGTGCATAAGGACGATTATTATTCTCTCACACGAGCAAATTGTAGCTCCAAAACCTACTTGAGCCGCTCCGCGAGAAAACCAACATTATTGACTCTGCGTAATGTGTAGAGTAATGCTTCCTGAAACATAAAATCAACAGGAGGCGATAAGTGTCTGTCCGTGTAAGCCTGCGCGGCATGTTTAGGCTGATCCGGGACGATACTTTACGCAGAGTCCACAATGTTGGTTTTCTCGTATGACGGCTCACTTGTCGATTGAATGGTATTAAACGTAGTGTCAACGGTATTATAGTTACATCACGGCGACCAGTTCGCATACCTTCTCTCACATGTACTCCAGAGAACATTATTCCTTCCCACCTTCCTGGCTACCTTCCCACAAAGACTATTTAGCCCAATGGTAGAAGACGAAAGATGCCAGTTACAATTGCCATTGCCAATCACAAGAAAAAAATACAAAACGTACAAGACGAACTAATATACAGCATATATGGATACTTTTTCGCAAGCATATGAAACTTTCACTCCAACACATGTATTGCCACTTACTCGCAAGCATAAGCAACTTTAACTCTTACACATGTATTGACACTTACTCGCAAGCAAAAGCAACGTTCACTCCAACACATGTATTGACACTTATTTCTAAGGATAAGCAGCTTTCACTCCAACACATGTATTGACACTTATTCGCCAGCATAAGCAACTTTAACGCCAACACATATATTGACATTCATTTGTAAGCATAGCAAACGTTTACTCAAAAACATATATTGACATTTTGTCGCAAGCGTTAGCAAACTTTAGCCTCCAAATATAATTGGTTACTTATTCGCAAGCATATCTAACCTTTAACTTCAAAACATATATATCAGTACTTATTTGCCAACATATGCAAACTTTAACTCAAAAACATATATGGACACTTATTCGCAAGCATAAGTAAACTTTAGCCCTACTATACATGGACTTTTATTTGAAAGCATTTGCAAACTTTACTCAAAAACATATATGGACATTTATTCGCAAGCATACGCAAACTTCAACTCTTTGAAATATAAGAACGAACACTCACTGTAAAACATGTATGTCTTTTTCCTTTCTTTTATATAAGCTACGGCGTCCACCCTGGGCGGTCCATTCTTGTAAATATCCCAGATATTGACCTTATCTTTGGTCCTCACAATTTTTCCCCGGGGGTCTATCTGACGAACCCGAGATTTCTTAAAGATATACGTATAGCCATCGGGACCTGCAAAATAAGCATTACATTGAACAACGGCATATTCGGAGATTTTTCGAATTTAACGTCGTATTCAACAGTTATATCACGGCGGCCAGGTCACATGACCATGTGTTTCCTGGATTTCTCGCACAAATACTCAACATAGAATTCTTCCAAGGCAGCTGTCTGCCATCTCACATCAACTATTACTAGCCCACTGTGACAGATGAATGACTTTTGTCAATTGAATGGCCCAATCGGAAATCAAACTCACGGCCCCTGGAAGGATATACTTCCACGCCAACTCAGCTATATGTGCGAATACAATGAAATTGCAAAAGATGTATTATTTTGTGATGCATATTTATAGCCATATAGACTGTACTTGCAAGAGATTTTGATGTTTCCTCTTTACAGATTTGTAATAAAATAGATGATATTTGGAAACAACTTAGGAAAGGGAGTAATGATTTCCTTCCTATACCAACGTAATACGCCTTCTTTTCAAGAAGGTCAAGCTTCAGATGCCAGAAGAATCTCGTGCACATTAAAGTGAGGACATATATTTGACGTTTGGCTACAGCTCAAAAAATTAGATTCATCCGTTATTGGAAAGCACATATGTTCATAGTAATATATAAGGGATGTCAACGGCCAAGCGGATAACCGTAACCGGATAACCGTTTGTTATTCGATTAACAGGTTTGTAAATCAAGTATCCGAGTACTCGAAACAATAGAAAAAATATATAAACAGTTGTGTTTCAACTTTGGTTCTTGTCAATTTGTCCTTGTAATTGACCAGAGATTAATTTTGATGACCGTTTGTTCGTGTAGTGTTAATCACATACTTGTGGTTGACCTAACGATTAATTAAAGGACATCTTGTATCTTTTAGAGGAACTTTGATGTCTTACACAATGCAGAGATAATAGCATAATGACTTATTAATTATATTCAGCATTTGCATTGATAACAGTTTAAAGAAAAATGAAATAAAAGACCTTTTATGGCATGAATGAAAACGTTCCGATAACGACGTTCTAGTCTGAGTCATACATGACGGAAAATGCGACTTAACCCTTTCCCTCATATAGACGCTTTCTGACGCCTCTGCAGCAGACGGCGTTTTGAAAACATAGTGACAAAAGAAGAACTTGCACAAAACGTGCAATTTCTCCTTTTGCCACAATGTTTTCCACTTTTTGTCATAGGTTATCCGTTCAATTATGGAGATTTTCTATGTTTTGACAAAATACGTTCAAAGTCGTCTGCTGCAGAATTGTCGTATGAGGGAAAGGGTTAAAACAACAACACTAATGACAAGGTAAATAACAAAACACGGAAGTAAGTGCATATCGATGTTATCCTGTTAACCGTTTAACCGATCGGAAGATCAAACGATTGACCGCTTAGTAATATCTGTAACCGTAGACATCCCTATATACATCTTTATAAAATAAATGTTATCCCAATACAACAATAGTGAACATGTAATTGTGAATGGTAATATTTTAATAAATTTTAAACATGTATGCCAACTACGATCAAAATTAAAATTTAAACATCGGGTTATTATTGCCGTATCTGTTTTCCAGATATTTTAATGCTGCTATAAGTCAAGACGGCGAACAGAAAACACGCTGATCGGACTATACAGCGGTCAATACTGATCTATATCTTCGCTGCATTAAAACATTTCTTAACAACATAAGAACAAGAGAAAGTTGATGCAAGGCATCAGTGTCGCCGGAAAAGACTGCATTGATTTATGTATTCTTGACTTTCCTTAGTCTATTCAATCATTAGGAACGCAGTAATGAAAACATTTGCTTATAAATTTTATATACATACCTATACATTAGGGTATCTATAAAAAATTAACGAAATGTGTACACATTTATCTGGCTTAAATTTAATTTTGCTGTTGTTACTTATTTAAATAATAGTATTCATTCATATAATTTCAATGTTTGTCAATCTTATTCGAATCACAAGGTAAATATCCTGGTATTGCTTTAAAGGGAGGTAATTTGAAGAAAACAAAAGTCTTCAAAAGGAGAAATATATCAGCATTACCGTCTACAGTTTAAATTGTTCTATTGTTTGTGGATTTAAAAATGTTCTTTTTTTCTTATTTCTACATGTACAACGAAATATTGCGGCTTCTCTTTGACGCTTTGCGTCAAACATTCGTCTTGTACTTGTCTAAAATAAAATAATATCACTCGCTTTTTCATATCGAAATGCGCATGCGCGAAAATCGATGTTAAAGGTCACGAAACTACACAACAGAATAGGGTCTATATTTAGCTTAGAAACAGTTCCTACTTTAGATATTCATGGATTAACATTATTAAATGAATTCTACACAAATCAAGACATCTCTTTGAACATGAAAACAACATTTAGTAAGTTAAAATTGCTATTAAAAGGAGAATCCGAAATTGACCTCAATGATGACACATAAGAGTCTGCATTAGGGGGTGTTGGTTCACGTCTTGAAGGGACCACTTTTGTCTTCGTAAATAAGACAAAAAACTTAAATGCGAGTGAAATAAAAAAAACTGCAAACATTAAAAAATCGGAATATTTATTTCATTTTAGATGTGTCATTTATTAGTGTTCGTAAACAACCACAATTGTAATATGTTCAAATCATCTAGATTTGTTTCTTTCTAATAATAAGCCGCCCTCCCATGTGATTTCCGAAAAGCTATTAAAAATAGAAGTCGCGGGCTTCTGCCCGGCGACTAATTAATTTCCGCTTGGAAAGACCATGGTTGGAACATTTACTCACTTAACCAATAGCTTCTCTTGGTTCTTTTATTATATCAAGAGTTTAGTAATCAAATCAATTTAAAGATTTAAATAATCACAATACTCTAAAAAAATACAACACATTATTTGAATTTAAAGACAATAGGAACGGAAGGGATAAAACTATACACTCTTTTGAAGAAGAGTTTGTGTTTGTCGAATAGTGATGTGATCATTGATGTGATGTGGTTAACCCTTTCCCTCATACGACAATTCTGCAGCAGACGACTTTGAACATATTTTGACAAAAAAAGAAAAACTCTTTAATTGAATGGATAACCTATGACTAAAAGTGGAAAACATTGTGGCAAAATGAGAAATTGCTCGCTTTGAGCAATTTCTTCATTTGTCACTATGTTTTCAAAACGTCGTCTGCTGCAGGGATTCAGAACGCGTCTATATGATGGAAAGTGTTAAGGCATCCGCTTTGAAAGTGGGAGGTCAAAATGTTCGAGTCCAAGTGGCGACAAATAGGTCCTTTCTCATATGACCGGTTGGTGAGTCGACTGCTACTTAAATAATTGTTGTCTTAATATCTGACTGACTGCCTAGTGTCTGGTAACAAGGACAACATTCAGAAAAATAAACAAACACTTTTTCTCTTACTTTTAGTATAGATGTAAGAGTCAATTCTTAGATGACCCTACGATGCATGTGTCGGATCAATTAGCGGTAGATATGCTGACAACGTCTTGCAATTAGCCGTTAATCCGGGCCACATGTACAGTACGGTACAAGGGATATATGTGCTGAGATAGATAGATTTCGAGGCCAGACACAGGATTTACTTATATGGTGATAGGATCAGTTCAGATCACTATATAAGATGGGTCCTGTATTACATATATATTAATATTTTAAAAGACAATTGACGTTTATGTAATTGACCCGTATACTTGCGTTTAAGTGATTTACGAAAGTGAAAACAGTTGAAACACTCCCGATACTAAATGATAAGTAGCAACATCAAATTATATTAACTCTTTACGTGATACAGACCCCCATTCGCACGTCTATCCCGTTTTCCTTTGCTTCATTCCGAAATCACTCAAATGCGTTTGTTTTCTTAACCCTTTTCCTCATATAGACGCTTTCTGACGCCTCTGCAGCAGACGGCTTTTTGAAAACATAGTGACAGAAGAAGAAATTGCACAAAACGTGCAATTTCTCCTTTTGCCACAATGTTTTCCACTTTTTGTCATAGGTTATCCATTCAATTATAGAGATTTTCTATGTTTTGACAAATACGTTCAAAGTCGTCTGCTGGGAAATCAAAGGTCTAGGAAGGAATAAAGATGTAATTTGTTCTTATCAGAATGATGGCTTGTTGAATCCATCAAAGATGATAGATTTATTTGACCAATTCTCTCGCCCAATATTTGCCCATACTTCAATTTGGCATCGTTGTCTTAACCCTTTTCCACATACAACAATTCACTTTGAAAGCATCTAGGTAAAAAATGTGGAAAATCTCTATAAATGGAAGTATGATTAGTGGATTGAGTTTAAAACAATTCTTCTGAAAAGGAGAAATTGCTCAAAATGAGCAGTTTTTATACAGCCGTTTTGAAAAAACGGATCCTATTATAGTTTTACCTGCGGCGTACGGGCGGGCGGGTTGGCGGCGTCCAGTATGTTGTCAGCTCAATAACTTTAGAAGCCTTTGTCCAATCATCACCAAATTTAGTCAGAATGTGTATAGGGATAATATCTCGGACAAGTTTGATAACTAGCCATATCTCTTTAGTCAATCAAGAGTTATCGCCCTTTAATTATAAAATTACCCAAAATTGGTCTTGTCAGCTCAATAACATAAGAAGCCTTTGTCCAATCATCACCAAATTTGGTCAGAACGTGTATTGACACAATATCTCAGACAAGTTTGATAACTAGCCATATCGCTTTAGTCAATCAAGAGTTATCGCCCTTTAATTATAGAAATTACCTAAAATTGGTCTTGTCAGCTCAATAACTTTAGAAGCCTTTGTCCAATCATCACCAAATTAGTCAGAATGTGTATTGGCATAATATCTCGGACAAGTTTGATAACTAGCCATATCGCTTTAGTCAATTGAGAGTTATCGCTCTTTAATTATAGAAATTACCTAAATTTGGACTTGTCAGCTCAATAACTTTAGAAGCCTTTATCCAATCATCACCAAATTTGGTCAGAATGTGTACTGGCATAATATCTCAAACAATTCTTCTGAAAAGGAGAAATTGCTCAAAATGAGCAGTTTTTATACAGCCGTTTTGAAAAAACGGATCCTATTATAGTTTTACCTGCGGCGTACGGGCGGGCGGGTTGGCGGCGTCCAGTATGTTGTCAGCTCAATAACTTTAGAAGCCTTTGTCCAATCATCACCAAATTCGGTCAGAATGTGTATAGGGATAATATCTCGGACAAGTTTGATAACTAGCCATATCGCTTTAGTCAATCAAGAGTTATCGCCCTTTAATTATAGAAATTACCTAAAATTGGTCTTGTCAGCTCAATAACTTTAGAAGCCTTTGTCCAATCATCACCAAATTAGTCAGAATGTGTATTGGCATAATATCTCGGACAAGTTTGATAACTAGCCATATCGCTTTAGTCAATTGAGAGTTATCGCTCTTTAATTATAGAAATTACCTAAATTTGGACTTGTCAGCTCAATAACTTTAGAAGCCTTTATCCAATCATCACCAAATTTGGTCAGAATGTGTACTGGCATAATATCTCAAACAATTCTTCTGAAAAGGAGAAATTGCTCAAAATGAGCAGTTTTTATACAGCCGTTTTGAAAAAACGGATCCTATTATAGTTTTACCTGCGGCGTACGGGCGGGCGGGTTGGCGGCGTCCAGTATGTTGTCAGCTCAATAACTTTAGAAGCCTTTGTCCAATCATCACCAAATTCGGTCAGAATGTGTATAGGGATAATATCTCGGACAAGTTTGATAACTAGCCATATCGCTTTAGTCAATCGAGAGTTATCGCTCTTTTATTATAGAAATTACCTAAAATTGGTCTTGTCAACTCAATAACTTTAGGAGCCTTTGTCCAATCATCACCAAATTTAGACAATATGTTGATGAGCAGAAAATCTTGGTCAGGTTTGATAACTTACAACGTTATCTTAGTCACTACAAAATTATGTCCCTTGAAATGGCCAAAACGTACTAACAGTGTCCGCTCTCTAAGTTTGGCTGATGTACAACCAATTATCACTATACTTGGTCTCAAAAAAACAGGACGGGCGTATTTTGTAACATTTGGCGCTCTTCTCCTTATGTCTTTATGTTTTCAAAAGCCTTCTGAAAGTCATTTTTTGGGGGGTGAAGCGACGGCAGCCATTTTTTCAATTTTTTATCTCTTGGCAACATCTGGTTGAATGTTTATGAAACTTTATCAGATGTATTTTTGGGTCATGCAACGGCAAAATTACCAAAGTCAAGGTCATGGCAGGCCTTAGTTAGGTAACTTAACCTTGATTAGGTATCTTAACCTTGGTTAACTAACATTGACTGTAGAGGTCACATTTTACATCCAATATTCAGGAAAATTGTTTAGTACATTGGTCTCCATCAAACCTTACCTATATTCAAAACTGGGTCCCAGGAGAAGGGAATGGTCTGCAGATCCAAACTTTTTTTTTCTTTTCAAAACCTGGTCATAGGGGAGGGAAGGGTACTGCAGAACTTAATGATTAAGTAACTTTACCTTGGTTAACATTGAATCTAGAGGCCATAATTTTTAGTCTAATTCCAAACTAGGTCATTGGGGTCACAAACTAGGTCACAAGGTCTAATTTTAGAATAACTTTATTAACACTGTAGAGGTCATATTTTTCTTCCGATCTTTATGAACATTCATCAGAATTTTTTCTCAATCAAATCTCAGTCATCAAGTACTAAACTGGGTCACTAGGTCACATTTAAGAATAACTTTGATAATGATTGATCAGTCTATATATAAACGTTTTTCATAAATCATGACATGCTGACAATTAACAATGCATTGATCTTCACTTACTTTTCATGTTTCATGGACTTAAGTTTCTTTTGCATATTAATCAAATTTAATTTGTTGTTTTTTCAAGAAGGGCGAGACATCCTCAGTCCAAGGTATAGTTTAACACTTTCCCACATGGAACAAATCTATAGCAGATGCCTTTTAACCCTTTCCCACATACAACAAATCTGCAGCAGACTACTTTGAAAACATCTTATCAAAAATTTAAAAAATCTCCATTAATGACAGTTTTATCATTAAATAGAGTTGAAAACATTGTGGCAAATCATGAAATGGTGAAATTGCTCATCATGATCAGTTTCACCTTTGCCACAATGTTTTCAAAAATTGTCTGCTGCAGAGGCGTTTGAAAGTGTCTGTATGTGGGAAAGGGTTAAGGAACATCAATGAAAAGAAGATGGAAAATACTTTTCTGCATGTACATTATTATTATAAAGACGTCTTCAAATTCCTCTGCTTCAGATTTATTTAAGAGGGGAAAAGCATTGTGTAAAAAGTAGAAATAGCTCATTATGTGCAATTTCTTCTTTTGTCACATTGTTTGAAAAATCTTGATAACTAGTGACTTACTGTTCCTATTTATCATTGTTAGTTATATCGTGTTAACTAGAAAAAATTGTTTATGATTCATGTGTATTGTACATTTGCTATATTTCAAACATGAACTTGTCAAAACTGGGCCCATTAGGGAGTAAGAGATATAAATGTATTATGTAAGCATTTCTCTAAGGCTCTATCCTTTCAGATAACTTACAAAGATAATGAATCTTTTTCCATTTTTTTTTATATATTTCTGCAAATTTATTGGTAAAAAAGGATGATATAATATGTCAACATGCAAACCATCGAATCCTTTAATACAGAAAATAATTTTCCTTTTACCACAATGTTTTAGGCAAGCTGGGATAGCTCTATATTTAAAGATGAAGGCTCTTGATCAAGGGTAGTGGGTTTGACCAACATTCTTTCCAGTGATTGATCAAAATCAATATGAATGTTTTCAGGAGTCATCTTCTGCAGACTGCTTAACCATTTCCCTCATATAAACACTTTCTGATGCCTCTGAAGCAGACAGCTTTTTGAAAACAATGGCGACAAAAGAAGAAATTTCTCAAAACAAGCAATTTCTACTTTTGTCACCATATGTTTAACTCTATAGAGATTATACAACTTATTTTTTGAAAGATAAGAATATAATTAACGAGCCGTCTCGTGAATGGGAGTGGCTCCTCCCATTCACAAGACGGCGAGTGAATTATATTCTAATCTTTAAAAAAATGAGTTGAATAATCTGTTTATTACATTTCATTGTTATTTGTTGTAATACATTAAATACGTGTCTTCAACCATAGTTTATATTTACTGTGGAATATTGTTTGTTGTTTTACCTACTTTGCGCATTATTTTCGGATGAGGCGTGGCCATGGAAAAAAGGGAGGGGCACGCATGCGCAATTGTGTAGTAGATTATAAAAATTTAATACACTGGTGTGTAATAACAATAAATCAACGATTATGAATTTTCTTTCACCGAGATATCCTTATCTTTGATGGATAGAAATGTAATAAATTCAATTATTGTACAATCATTTTCAGAGATTTTCCAAAAAAAAAAGTCTAGATATTTTCAATGTAGTCTGCTGCAGAATTGTTGTATGTGGTAAAGGGTTAACCCTCCCTTTTCAACATACCGGAACTGCAGCAGACGACTTTAAAAATATCTAGTCTAAAATATGGGAAATCTCTCGAAATGAAAGTATAATTATCGAGTAGATTTAAAAACATTGTGGCTGAGCAGTTTCCCTTTTTGTCACAATGATTTTAAAAATCCTGTGCTGCAGTCTGGCATCAAAATGTGTCTTTATGATGGTAAGGGGTATTTCCCTGATACTAATGAATTATGGGGTTTCTACAAAAAAAAATACTATTGAAAATAAAGTTACATCGAAAAAGAGAGATTGTAATTTTACGGTAGTAATGAATATTTTCCACATTATTTCTTCATCTCTAATTATCTAACCACACTCTCCATTATTTTCTGCACAATACTTTCAATGGTTAAGGGTAATAGATGTTATTAGATAATGGGTTGATAACTGTAATTATGTATTGTGCATTTTGCCAGCCTTAAATCCCTGGAATGTACTCTGGGATTAGTTTTGATTCATTCCATATGATTGAACTAATTACCTGTTTCACTAATTCCCCCAAATAATGCAATTCATATAAAATACAATTTTACTACAATGATGAAATGCAGCATAAAGTTTTTGAAACATTCCAGGAAAAAGGGATTTTTTGTGTGTTTTCAAAGATATTTTCCAGTTACAGAATTAGACCTTCACTTGGTCAATACATCTATCAACTTTTGGAAGGGCTATTCAATTGATTGGAGTTTAACACCGTTTTAAACAGAATTTCAGTTACTGATTGTTATCCTGATTTCTCACACTGCACAACATTCTTACGAAGCAACTGGCTGCCTTTCCACATAGACCTTTAATTAACCCTTTCCCTCATATAGACGCTTTCTGACGCCTCTGCAGCAGAAGGCTTTTTGAAAACATAGTGACAAAAGAAGAAATTGCACAAAACGTGCAATTTCTCCTTTTGCCACAATGTTTTCCACTTTTTGTCATAGGACTTATCCATTCAATTATAGAGATTTTCTATGTTTTGACAAAATATGTTCAAAGTCGTCTGCTGCAGAATTGTCGTATGAGGGAAAGCTCATTGTAAGACTAACACAATGCTAGTTATGGCTTCTCTCCTTGGCACTCGGGATCCTGAGGATAGCATTAACCATTTCCCTCATACGACAATTCTGCAGCAGACGACTTTGAACATATTTTGTCAGATGGATAACCTATGACTAAGAGTGGAAAACATTGTGACAAAAGGAGAAATTGCACGTTCTGTGCAATTTCTTCTTTTGTCACTATGTTTTCAAAACGCCGTCTGCTTTAACCCTTTCCCTCATACGACAATTCTGCAGCAGACGACTTTGAACATATTTTGCCAAAAAATAGAAAATCTCTATAATTGAATGGATACTGTGACCTATGACTAAAAGTAGAAAACATTGTGGCAAAAGGAGAAATTGCACATTTTGTGCAATTTCTTCTTTTGTCCCTATGTTTTCAAATAGCCGTATGCTGCAGAGGCGTCAGAAAGCGTCTATATGAGGGAAAGGGTTAAAAGTTAAAACTGACAAATTGCTGTCGGGATTAATAATGATGGTAGCACTGGTAAATTACCAAGGAATCATCATGAAATTAATGAAATACCCGTTAACCCTTTCCCAGATACAACAAATCTGTGGCAGACGACTTTGAAATTTTCTAGACAAAAACACAGAAAATCACTCAAAATGTAAGTAAAACCACTGAAAAAAAGTTGAAAACATTATGGCAAAAGGAGAAATTGCTCGTTTATACAAAATACCATTCAAACCAACAAACAGATATGGCTCATAAGAGGAAAACAAATTTCCCTGTCAACATTTTTCATACCTTGAAAAGTCTATTTAGTAAAGCTCTGAAGTATTAGATAAAGAGCGCATCTAAAGAAGAATAGTAATATGCAAAAGTTTTATCTCTTGATGTTTGGCCTTTTAGCCATTTCCTACATAAAGTACCCCTGCAAATTTTTCTAGAACTGTTCAAGAGATATCCGTGAAATTTTCTTGAATTATAGTTCAAGAACAATTCAATGGCCCAAAAGTTGATTGTTCTAGAACAGTAAGTTCAAAACAGTTCTAGAACTATTGAACATAAGAACTGTTCTTAAGAAATAAAAGTAAACTCACAGAAACTGTAGCTATCAGATGTTTGCATTTATTACATGTCTAAGATAGATGTTGTAATGGGTTATCCGAGACATTATAGTAAATTATCTGAAAATGCCAGGGCCTGGAACTGCCTAGGCCTAAAAGTGTTCCAGAAATTAATCATGTTACAAGATTTATCACCAAAGATGATGAATTTCACTTTTAATCACTGAATAAACATTCATTAACATAAATTCTACCTGTCAAGTGTTTCCAAGCCAAGTTGAATACATTGCCATTTCTGAATAAATTCTGTGCTTGTAAATCTTCATTTTATGTTTTTTCTATCTGCTTTTATCATTAGAATGAGAAAAAAAGTTATTTACAAATCACTATGTACATAATATTTGATGACAATCCATTATAACCAAGTGTTTTGTGAAAACATTGCCTGAATTTTAACATGTCACCCATTTTGAAAATTTAAAATCTAAACTTCCTGTTGTTGTTGTTGCAGTTAATAAAAAAAATGGTTCTAGAAGTGTTCTTTAAGTTCTACAAGAACTGTTCCTGACCATAATAGCCGAGTTTCGCAGGGATAAATCTGCAGCAGATGACTTTGAATACTTTTAATAAGAAAATATTAAAAACCTCTATAAATGAAGGTATATTTATTGAACATAGTTGAAATCATTGTGTCAAAAGATGAAGGTTGCTCGTTTTGAGCTATTTCTCCTTTTGCAACAATGTTTTTAAAATTCCTCTGCTGTAGATGCGTCAAAACGTGTCTTTAGGTGGGAAAGGGTTAACCTTTTCCTATATATACAATAAATCTGCAGCAGCTAGACTACTTTGAAAATATCTAGGCAAAAATATTGAAAACCTCTTTCGGTGAAAATTTAATCTTTTCATATTCTTGAAAATATTGTGGCTAAAGGAGAAATTGGTCATTATACGCAATTTCTCCATTTGTGACAATGTTTATAAAAGTCCTTTGATGCAGATATGTCAAAATGCGTCTGCAAGTAGAAAAGGGTTAACAATTGAAGTAATTTATTTTCTGATTGCCGACTCGTGAAGGAAATATTATCCTATAGAAAGACCGTCTGTCTGGAAAAGATATTCCATTATATAAAAGAATATATAAAAGAGATAACTGATGTCTTTTTAATGAAAGAATGGAAACTACAATTGAGTCTAATAGAACAAAACTCTGCCCAGATATTATACACCTTTGTAACATCTGAAACCTTTCCTCACACCGCTTTATATCCTCTCAAGATGACAAATTTATGAAAAGTGTTGAAAACAAGAGAAAAAGTGCTTTAAATAATTATTTCACAATGATTTCAAATACTTATCAAAACTGTGAGGCATCATTAATTAGTGATATCGTGGAGAGGCTTAACCCTTTCCCTCATACGACAATTCTGCAGCAGACGACTGAACATATATATTGTCAAAAAATAGAAAAAAAACTATGTTTTCAAAAAGCTGTCTGCTGCAGAGGCGTCAGAAAGCGTCTATAATGTATATGAGGTTATATGAGGTTAGAGGGTTAATGAAAGTAATATTGAGTAAATCATGATCAATCCTTTCCCACATGCAGACAAATCTGCAGCTGGTCACTTTTGAAAGGTTTTGTGACAAATGCAGAAATTACTAAAATTAATTTTATTTATTAACTTTTTCTATATATTTGCCCAGATGTTTTCAAAGTCATCTGCTGTAGATGCGTCTAAACGCGTCTTTAGGTGGGAAAGGGTTAACCTTTCCTATATATACAATAAATCTGCAGCAGACTATTGCAGATACTGCAGATTTGTTGTATGTGGGAAGGTGTTAAAATATGGGTATTTGTATGTAACACTATTTACACTTTTTCCTGCTTCTTCAAGTGCATAATAATAAAGTAGACAATGCCTAGGATTAACCCTTTCCCATTTGTAAACGCTATCTGACACCTCTGCATCAGACAACTTTTGAGCAATTTCTCCTTTTGCTACAATGTTTTCAATGCTTTTAAAAAATCCTACTTTTATTTATAGGGAGTTTTCACAGTTTGGCAAATATTTTATCAAAGTTTTCTACTGCAGATTTGTTGTGGGAAAGTGTTAACAACATTTTTTATAAAGATGAACCCGTCATCTGCTTTGATATCTGAAATTATATTTCATCAAAACATTAGATAACGTCGATGGTGTAGTGGTAGAGTGTCCGCCTCTTGTGCTGGAGGTCGTGGGTCGAACGTCGATGGTGTAGTGGTAGAGTGTCCGCCTCTTGTGCTGGAGGTCGTGGGTCGATTATTGTAACCAGGCAGGGGCATACCAATGTCTTTAAAAATGATATTAATGGCTGACCTCCCTGGCGCTAAGGGGTAACAGGGTTAGCATGTCTACTGACTGACTAGTGTATTAATAACTTACTCAGAAAACATTGTGATATAACTGAATTTTTTTTGAAAGTGGCATTAAACACCAATAAATTTGATGTTTTTTATGATACAAAGTTGAAAAAATTTGTTAGAAGAGGAGAATCAAACAAATTCTCCATTTGTGGCTCTACTGGCCAAAGGCCAGAAGGGCTTATGTCGTGGCGATTTGTCCGTTGTGCGTGCGTGCGTGCGTGCGTGCGTGCGTGCGTGCGTAAACAATTTTTTGTTAACACGATACAGTCTTTTGATTGTATCTCAACCAAACTCATACAGTAGTTAGATATCCATGAGAGCTCGGTTCCTTTCGAAAACCAGCCAGATCCGCCCATGCATGACTGGATTATGGCCCTTGAAATGGTCAAAATTGCTTTAAGTTGGAATCCTTTGTCTTTATCGCTATTTCGCAATGAGATATTGCAATTACTCAGTACACATTAATCATAAATGTATTAATAAAAGTGATGATTCAAAAGAGAACATTTACAAAGCAGTGTTTAAAGAAAACAAATGTGGAATTACTAATCAATCTAATAACAGTTGGCCAAGAAAATGCAATTATAAGTGCACCATCCAGTGCAAAGAAACCAATGATAAAAACAGAGGAAACCAAATGATAGGACCTAGCTAGATGTAGAGAGTATTAAAGGGAGATAACTGACCGATGTCTCCAATTGTTAAATAAAGTTGAAAACATTGTGGCCAAAGGAGAAATTGCTAGTTTTGAGCAATTTCTCCTTTTGTCACAATGTTTTCAAAAGTCGTCTGCTGCTATTGTGTCGAAATGCGTCTGCAGGTGGGAAAGGGTTAATTTCAATGTCACTTTTACTCTGTTCTGGTTTTACCACTTTTCAACATACAACACATCTGCAGCAGATGACATTGAAAGCATAATTAAAGGCAAAAATATGGAAAATATCTAGAAATGAATGTTGAATTATTGAATACATTTTGGCAAAAATAGAAACACAGTCATCATGGGACAATGTTTTCAAAAGAATGACATTTATTTAAAGTAAGAAAAGAATTAAAAGAAAGAGTGAAGAAATGATGTTAAAGAAACTTTAGTTTCCTTTCCTTGGTTATTTTTGTCTTTAGACTGATACACAAACATGCAGCATATTATTAGTCCTCTACCGGTCACAGTGACTGGTTTGGGGACTATAGGTTTGGTCGATTCTGTCTGTCAGTCTGTCAGTCCCACCTAACCTTGTCCGGCCCGCATCTTAACCATCCATCCATGTTTCACCCTCAAGACCCAGGCATGTAACTCAAATGTCAAGGTCACACTTAGAGGTCAAAGGTCAAAATGAGTACTGTTTGATAGGACTGTACCTTGTCTGGCCTGCATCTCAACCATGCATCATAGGATTGCCAAGTTACTAGGCACACATGTTCACCATGATGACGTGACATGTAGCACACAAGACACAGGCCTGTACCTCAAAGGTCAAGGTCACACTTAGAGGTCAAAGATCAAAAAGAGAAACCATGCATCATAGAATACCCAAGTTACTGGGCATACATGTTCACCATGGCGTGTCACGCACAAAAACCCATGTCTGTACCTCTAAGGTCAAGTCCACACTTAGATGTCAAAGGTCAAAATGAGTACTGTTTTATAGGACTACCTTGTCTGGCTCACATCTCAACCATGCATCAAAGGGTTCCCAGGTTACTGGGCACACATGTTCACCATGATGACGTGACATGTAGCACACAAGACACAGGCCTGTACCTCAAAGGTCAAGGTCACACTTAGAGGTCAAAGATCAAAATGAGAAACCATGCATCATAGAATACCCAAGTTACTGGGCATACATGTTCACCATGATGTTGTTTTCCTCATATGTATAAACACTTCTTGTCCAAAAGCAAAAGCAATGACCTAATTATAACTAATTTGGCACAAATAATCCTTGGGTAACCCTCTACCAAGATTGTTTAATTTGTTCAGATGTTCATGCATTTTTACTTAAGATATTTTCAAAGACACAACTCATAAAAATAACATTATCAGGTAAATGGTTAATAAAAAGTATGACTAGTGAAAAACTTGAAAGTGCTGACAGTAATACAGAATCCGCACTGATACAATGGAGATTGCACACGCCTGGTATTGGTCTGATTGAACTTAGCCCTTTCCCACATACACATGCTTTCTGAATGTTGACTTTTGAAAATGTTTTGGGCAATGAGCAATTTCTCCTTTTGCCACCATGTTTTCAACTTAATTCAATAATTGTTCATTCAAGCAATTTCCCGCTTTGCAACAATGTAGTTCTCTGCTGCATTTGCCTCTGCAATTGGGAAAAGGTTAAGTAAACAGTTTAACGAAAATGAATAAATATATCTAAATATTAAAGTATTAACTCTTTCCCACATACAACATATCTGCAGCAGACGACTTTGAAAATGTCTAGACAAAAACCTGAAAAATCTCCATAAAAGATAGCTTAATTGTTAAATAAAGTTCAAAACATTGTGGCAAATGGTGAAATTGCTCAACATGAGCAATTTCAGCTTTGCCACAATGTTTTCAAAAGTCGTCTGCTGCAGAGGCATCTGAAAGCGTCTGTATGTGGGAAAGGGTTAAGAGTTTGTCAGAATTTCTTCGTCTCTCCCTCTATCACACTGTAGGGAAATCAAAGGTCTAGGAAGGAATAAAGATGTAATTTGTTCTTATCAGAATGATGGCTTGTTGAATCCATCAAAGATGATAGATTTATTTGACCAATTCTCTCGCCCAATATTTGCCCATACTTCAATTTGGCATCGTTGTCTTAACCCTTTCCCACATACAACAATTCACTTTGAAAGCATCTAGGTAAAAAATGTGGAAAATCTCTATAAATGGAAGTATGATTAGTGGATTGAGTTTAAAACAATTCTTCTGAAAAGGAGAAATTGCTCAAAATGAGCAGTTTTTATACAGCCGTTTTGAAAAAACAGCTCAATAACTTTAGAAGCCTTTGTCCAATCATGTGTATAGGGATAATATCTCGGACAAGTTTGATAACTAGCCATATCTCTTTAGTCAATCAAGAGTTATCGCCCTTTAATTATAGAAATTACCTAAAATTGGTCTTGTCAGCTCAATAACTTTAGAAGCCTTTGTCCAATCATCACCAAATTTGGTCAGAACGTGTATTGGCATAATATCTCGGACAAGTTTGATAACTAGCCATATCGCTTTTGTCAATCAAGAGTTATCGCCCTTTAATTATAGAAATTACCTAAAATTGGTCTTGTCAGCTCAATAACTTTAGAAGCCTTTGTCCAATCATTACCAAATTAGTCAGAATGTGTATTGGCATAATATCTCGGACAAGTTTGATAACTAGCCATATCGCTGTAGTCAATCGAGAGTTATCGCTCTTTTATTATAGAAATTACCTAAAATTGGTCTTGTCAACTTAATAACTTTAGGAGCCTTTGTCCAATCATCACCAAATTTGGTCAGAATGTGTATTAGCGTAATATCTCGGACAAGTTTGATAACTAGCCATATTGCTCCAGTCGATAGAGAGTTATTGCCCTTTAATTATAGAAATTACCTAAAATTGGTCTTGTCAGCTAAATAACTTGTGAAGCCTTTATCCGATCATCACCAAATTTAGACAATATGTTGATGAGCAGAAAATCTTGGTCAGGTTTGATAACTTACAACGTTATCTTAGTCACTACAAAATTATGTCCCTTGAAATGGCCAAAACTGTACTAACAGTGTCCGCTCTCTAAGTTTGGCTGATGTACAACCAATTATCACTATACTTGGTCTCATAAAAACAGGACGGGCGTATTTTGTAACATTTGGCGCTCTTCTCCTTATGTCTTTATGTTTTCAAAAGCCTTCTGAAAGTCATTTTTTGTGGGGTGAAGCGACGGCAGCCAGTTTTTCAATTTTTTATCTCTTGGCAACATCTGGTTGAATGTTTATGAAACTTTATCAGATGTATTTTTGGGTCATGCAACATCATGCAACGGCAAAATTACCAAAGTCAAGGTCATGGCAGGCCTTAGTTACGTAACTTAACCTTGATTAGGTATCTTAACCTTGGTTAACTAACATTGACTGTAGAGGTCACATTTTACATCCAATATTCAGGAAAATTGTTTAGTACATTGGTCTCCATCAAACCTTACCTATATTCAAAACTGGGTCCCAGGGGAAGGGAATGGTCTGCAGATCTAACCTTGTTTTTTTTCAAAACCTGGTCATAGGGGAGGGAAGGGGACTGCAGAACTTAATGATTAAGTAACTTTACCTTGGTTAACATTGAATCTAGAGGCCATAATTTTTAGTCTAATTCCAAACTAGGTCACAAGGTCTAATTTTAGAATAACTTTATTAACACTGTAGAGGTCATATTTTTCTTTCGATCTTTATGAACATTCATCAGAATTTTTTCTCAATCAAATCTCAGTCATCAAGTACTAAACTGGGTCACTAGGTCACATTTAAGAATAACTTTGATAATGATTGATCAGTCTATATATAAACGTTTTTCATAAATCATGACATGCTGACAATTAACAATGCATTGATCTTCACTTACTTTTCATGTTTCATGGACTTAAGTTTCTTTTGCATATTAATCAAATTTAATTTGTTGTTTTTTCAAGAAGGGCGAGACATCCTCAGTCCAAGGTATAGTTTAACACTTTCCCACATGGAACAAATCTATAGCAGATGCCTTTTAACCCTTTCCCACATACAACAAATCTGCAGCAGACTACTTTGAAAACATCTTATCAAAAATTTAAAAAATCTCCATTAATGACAGTTTTATCATTAAATAGAGTTGAAAACATTGTGGCAAATCATGAAATGGTGAAATTGCTCATCATGATCAGTTTCACCTTTGCCACAATGTTTTCAAAAATTGTCTGCTGCAGAGGCGTTTGAAAGTGTCTGTATGTGGGAAAGGGTTAAGGAACATCAATGAAAAGAAGATGGAAAATACTTTTCTGCATGTACATTATTATTATAAAGACGTCTTCAAATTCCTCTGCTTCAGATTTATTTAAGAGGGGAAAAGCATTGTGTAAAAAGTAGAAATAGCTCATTATGTGCAATTTCTTCTTTTGTCACATTGTTTGAAAAATCTTGATAACTAGTAGTGACTTACTGTTCCTATTTATCATTGTTAGTTATATCGTGTTAACTAGAAAAATTGTTTATGATTCATGTGTATTGTACATTTGCTATATTTCAAACATGAACTTGTCAAAACTGGGCCCATTAGGGAGTAAGAGATATAAATGTATTATGTAAGCATTTCTCTAAGGCTCTATCCTTTCAGATAACTTACAAAGATAATGAATCTTTTTCCATTTTTTTATGTATTTCTGCAAATTTATTGGTAAAAAAGGATGATATAATGTCAACATGCAAACCATCGAATCCTCTAATACAGAAAATAATTTTCCTTTTACCACAATGTTTTAGGCAAGCTGGGATAGCTCTATATTTAAAGATGAAGGCTCTTGATCAAGGGTAGTGGGTTTGACCAACATTCTTTCCAGTGATTGATCAAAATCAATATGAATGTTTTCAGGAGTCATCTCCTGCAGACTGCTTAACCATTTCCCTCATATAAACACTTTCTGATGCCTCTGCAGCAGACAGCTTTTTGAAAACAATGGCGACAAAAGAAGAAATTTCTCAAAACAAGCAATTTCTACTTTTGTCACCATATGTTTAACTCTATAGAGATTATTCAACTTATTTTTTGAAAGATAAGAATATAATTAACGAGCCGTCTCGTGAATGGGAGTGGCTCCTCCCATTCACAAGACGGCGAGTGAATTATATTCTAATCTTTGAAAAAATGAGTTGAATAATCTGTTTATTACTATTTCATTGTTATTTGTTGTAATACATTAAATACGTGCCTTCAACCATAGTTTATATTTACTGTGGAATATTGTTTGTTGTTTTACCTACTTTGCGCATTATTTTCGGATGAGGCGTGGCCATGGAAAAAAGGGAGGGGCACGCATGCACAATTGTGTAGTAGATTATAAAAATTTAATACACTGGTGTGTAATAACAATAACTCAATGATTATGAATTTTCTTTCACCGAGATATCCTTATCTTTGATGGATAGAAATGTAATAAATTCAATTATTGTACAATCATTTTCAGAGATTTTCCCAAAAAAAAATCTAGATATTTTCAATGTCGTCTGCTGCAGAATTGTTGTATGTGGTAAAGGGTTAACTCTCCCTTTTCAACATACCGGAACTGCAGCAGACGACTTTAAAAATATCTAGTCTAAAATATGGGAAATCTCTCGAAATGAAAGTATAATTATCGAGTAGATTTAAAAACATTGTGGCTGAGCAGTTTCCCTTTTTGTCACAATGATTTTAAAAATCCTGTGCTGCAGTCTAGCATCAAAATGTGTCTATATGATGGTAAGGGGTATTTCCCTGATACTGATGAATTATGGTGTTTCTACAAAAAAAAATACTATTGAAAATAAAGTTACATCGGAAAAGAGAGATTGTAATTTTACGGTAGTAATGAATATTTTCCACATTATTTCTTCATCTCTAATTATCTAACCACACTCTCCATTATTTCTGCACAATACTTTCAATGGTTAAGGGTAATAGATGTTATTAGATAATGGGTTGATAACTGTAATTATGTATTGTGCATTTTGCCAGCCTTAAATCCCTGGAATGTACTCTGGGATTAGTTTTGATTCATTCCATATGATTGAACTAATTACCTGTTTCACTATTTCCCCCAAATAATGCAATTCATATAAAATACAATTTTACTACAATGATGAAATGCAGCATCAAGTTTTTGAAACATTCCAGGAAAAAGGGATTTTTTGTGTGTTTTCAATGATATTTTCCAGTTACAGAATTAGACCTTCACTTGGTCAATACATCTATCAACTTTTGGAAGGGCTATTCAATTGATTGGAGTTTAACACCGTTTTAAACAGAATTTCAGTTACTGATTGTTATCCTGATTTCTCACACTGCACAACATTCTTACGAAGCAACTGGCTGCCTTTCCACATAGACCTTTAATTAACCCTTTCCCTCATATAGACGCTTTCTGACGCCTCTGCAGCAGAAGGCTTTTTGAAAACATAGTGAAAACAATGTTTTCCACTTTTTGTCATAGGTTATCCATTTAATTATTGAGATTTTCTATGTTTTGACAAAATATGTTCAAAGTCGTCTATTGCGGAATTGTCGTTTGAGGGAAAGGGTTAAAGCAGACGGCGTTTTGAAAACATAGTGACAAAAGAAGAAATTGCACAGAACGTGCAATTTCTCCTTTTGTCACAATGTTTTCCACTCTTAGTCATAGGTTATCCATCTTACAAAATACATTCAAAGTCGTCTATTGCGGAATTGTCGTTTGAGGGAAAGGGTTAACAGCTCATTGTAAGACTAACACAATGCTAGTTATGGCTTCTCTCCTTGGCACTCGGGATCCTGAGGATAGCATTAACCCTTTCCCTCATACGACAATTCTGCAGCAGACGACTTTGAACATATTTTGTCAGATGGATAACCTATGACTAAGAGTGGAAAACATTGTGACAAAAGGAGAAATTGCACGTTCTGTGCAATTTCTTCTTTTGTCACTATGTTTTCAAAACGCCGTCTGCTTTAACCCTTTCCCTCATACGACAATTCTGCAGCAGACGACTTTGAACATATTTTGCCAAAAAATAGAAAATCTCTATAATTGAATGGATACTGTGACCTATGACTAAAAGTAGAAAACATTGTGGCAAAAGGAGAAATTGCACATTTTGTGCAATTTCTTCTTTTGTCCCTATGTTTTCAAATAGCCGTATGCTGCAGAGGCGTCAGAAAGCGTCTATATGAGGGAAAGGGTTAAAAGTTAAAACTGACAAATTGCTGTCGGGATTAATAATGATGGTAGCACTGGTAAATTACCAAGGAATCATCATGAAATTAATGAAATACCCGTTAACCCTTTCCCAGATACAACAAATCTGTGGCAGACGACTTTGAAATTTTCTAGACAAAAACACAGAAAATCACTCAAAATGTAAGTAAAACCACTGAAAAAAAGTTGAAAACATTATGGCAAAAGGAGAAATTGCTCGTTTATACAAAATACAAAATACCATTCAAACCAACAAACAGATATGGCTCATAAGAGGAAAACAAATTTCCCTGTCAACATTTTTCATACCTTGAAAAGTCTATTTAGTAAAGCTCTGAAGTATTAGATAAAGAGCGCATCTAAAGAAGAATAGTAATATGCAAAAGTTTTATCTCTTGATGTTTGGCCTTTTAGCCATTTCCTACATAAAGTACCCCTGCAAATTTTTCTAGAACTGTTCAAGAGATATCCGTGAAATTTTCTTGAATTATAGTTCAAGAACAATTCAATGGCCCAAAAGTTGATTGTTCTAGAACAGTAAGTTCAAAACAGTTCTAGAACTATTGAACATAAGAACTGTTCTTAAGAAATAAAAGTAAACTCACAGAAACTGTAGCTATCAGATGTTTGCATTTATTACATGTCTAAGATAGATGTTGTAATGGGTTATCCGAGACATTATAGTAAATTATCTGAAAATGCCAGGGCCTGGAACTGCCTAGGCCTAAAAGTGTTCCAGAAATTAATCATGTTACAAGATTTATCACCAAAGATGATGAATTTCACTTTTAATCACTGAATAAACATTCATTAACATAAATTCTACCTGTCAAGTGTTTCCAAGCCAAGTTGAATACATTGCTATTTCTGAATAAATTCTGTGCTTGTAAATCTTCATTTTATGTTTTTTCTATCTGCTTTTATCATTAGAATGAGAAAAAAAGTTATTTACAAATCACTATGTACATAATATTTGATGACAATCCATTATAACCAAGTGTTTTGTGAAAACATTGCCTGAATTTTAACATGTCACCCATTTTGAAAATTTAAAATCTAAACTTCCTGTTGTTGTTGTTGCAGTTAATAAAAAAATGGTTCTAGAAGTGTTCTTTAAGTTCTACAAGAACTGTTCCTGACCATAATAGCCGAGTTTCGCAGGGATAAATCTGCAGCAGATGACTTTGAATACTTTTAATAAGAAAATATTAAAAACCTCTATAAATGAAGGTATATTTATTGAACATAGTTGAAATCATTGTGTCAAAAGATGAAGGTTGCTCGTTTTGAGCTATTTCTCCTTTTGCAACAATGTTTTTAAAATTCCTCTGCTGTAGATGCGTCAAAACGTGTCTTTAGGTGGGAAAGGGTTAACCTTTTCCTATATATACAATAAATCTGCAGCAGCTAGACTACTTTGAAAATATCTAGGCAAAAATATTGAAAACCTCTTTCGGTGAAAATTTAATCTTTTCATATTCTTGAAAATATTGTGGCTAAAGGAGAAATTGGTCATTATACGCAATTTCTCCATTTGTGACAATGTTTATAAAAGTCCTTTGATGCAGATATGTCAAAATGCGTCTGCAAGTAGAAAAGGGTTAACAATTGAAGTAATTTATTTTCTGATTGCCGACTCGTGAAGGAAATATTATCCTATAGAAAGACCGTCTGTCTGGAAAAGATATTCCATTATATAAAAGAATATATAAAAGAGATAACTGATGTCTTTTTAATGAAAGAATGGAAACTACAATTGAGTCTAATAGAACAAAACTCTGCCCAGATATTATACACCTTTGTAACATCTGAAACCTTTCCTCACACCGCTTTATATCCTCTCAAGATGACAAATTTATGAAAAGTGTTGAAAACAAGAGAAAAAGTGCTTTAAATAATTATTTCACAATGATTTCAAATACTTATCAAAACTATGAGGCATCATTAATTAGTGATATCGTGGAGAGGCTTAACCCTTTCCCTCATACGACAATTCTGCAGCAGACGACTGAACATATATTGTCAAAAAATAGAAAAAAAACTATGTTTTCAAAAAGCTGTCTGCTGCAGAGGCGTCAGAAAGCGTCTATAATGTATATGAGGTTATATGAGGTTAGAGGGTTAATGAAAGTAATATTGAGTAAATCATGATCAATCCTTTCCCACATGAAGACACATCTGCAGCAGGTCACTTTTGAAAGGTTTTGTGACAAATGCAGAAATTACTAAAATTAATTTTATTTATTAACTTTTTCTATATATTTGCCCAGATGTTTTCAAAGTCATCTGCTGTAGATGCGTCTAAACGCGTCTTTAGGTGGGAAAGGGTTAACCCTTTCCTATATATACAATAAATCTGCAGCAGATTTGTTGTATGTGGGAAGGTGTTAAAATATGGGTATTTGTATGTAACTATTTACACTTTTTCCTGCTTCTTCAAGTGCATAATAATAAAGTAGACAATGCCTAGGATTAACCCTTTCCCATTTGTAAACGCTATCTGACACCTCTGCATCAGACAACTTTTGAGCAATTTCTCCTTTTGCTACAATGTTTTCAATGCTTTTAAAAAATCCTACTTTTATTTATAGGGAGTTTTCACAGTTTGGCAAATATTTTATCAAAGTTTTCTACTGCAGATTTGTTGTGGGAAAGTGTTAACAACATTTTTTATAAAGATGAACCCGTCATCTGCTTTGATATCTGAAATTATATTTCATCAAAACATTAGATAACGTCGATGGTGTAGTGGTAGAGTGTCCGCCTCTTGTGCTGGAGGTCGTGGGTCGATGATAACGTCGATGGTGTAGTGGTAGAGTGTCCGCCTCTTGTGCTGGAGGTCGTGGGTCGAACGTCGATGGTGTAGTGGTAGAGTGTCCGCCTCTTGTGCTGGATGTCGTGGGTCGAACGTCGATGGTGTAGTGGTAGAGTGTCCGCCTCTTGTGCTGGAGGTCGTGGGTCGATGATAACGTCGATGGTGTAGTGGTAGAGTGTCCGCCTCTTGTGCTGGAGGTCGTGGGTCGATTATTGTAACCAGGCAGGGTCATACCAATGTCTTTAAAAATGATATTAATGGCTGACCTCCCTGGCGCTAAGGGTTAACAGGGTTAGCATCACCACTGACTGACTAGTGTACTAATAACTTACTCAGAAAACATTGTGATATAACTTTATATAAAAAATTTTGAAAGTGGCATTAAACACCAATCAATCAATAAATTTGATGTTTAGCTATGATATAAAGTTGAAAAAATGTGTTAGAAGAGGAGAATCAAACAAATTCTCCATTTTTAGCTCTACTGGCCAAAGGCCAGAAGGGCTTATGTCGTGGCGATTTGTCCGTCGTGCGTGCGTGCGTGCGTCAGAAAACAATTTCTTGTTAACACGATACAGTCTTTTAATTGTATCTCAACCAAACTCATACAGTAGTTAGATATCTATGAGAGCTCGGTTCCTTTCGAAAACCAGCCAGATCCGCCCATGCATGACTGGATTATGGCCCTTGAAATGGTCAAAATTGCTATAAAAGAGCTTGTTAACACGATACAGTCTTCACTTTTGATTGTATCTCAACCAAACTTATACAGTAGTTAGATATCTATGAGAGCTCGGTTCCTTTCGAAAACCAGCCACAGATCCGCCCATGCATGACTGGATTATGGCCCTTGAAATGGTCAAAATTGCTATAATAGAGCTTGTTAACACGATACAGTCTTTATTTTTTATTGTATCTCAACCAAACTTATACAGTAGTTTAAGATATCCATGAGAGCTTGATTCCTTTCGAAAACAAGCCAGATCCGCCCCATGCATGACTGAATTATGGCCCTTGAAATTGTCAAAATTGCTATAATGGGGCTTGTTAACATGATACAGTCCTTATTTTTGATTGTGTCTCAATCAAACTTATACAGTAGTTAGATATCCATGAGAGTTTGGTTCATTTCTAAAAAACGGCCAGATCTACCCATGCATGGCTGGATTATGGCCCTTGAAATTGTCAAAATTGCTATAATACAGCTTGTGAACACAATAGAGCTTCCATTTACTATCTGATCTTCACCAAACTTAGATAGTATTTGAATATTGATGACATATTGGTTCCTTTTGAAACAAGCCAGATCAATGTTGATTGTATCTCAATCAAAGTTATACAGTAGTTAGATATCCATGAAAGTTTGGTTCATTTCTAAAAAACGGCCAGATCTACCCATGCATGGCTGGATTATGGCCCTTGAAATTGTCAAAATTGCTATAATACAGCTTGTGAACACAAAAGAGCTTCCATTTACTATCTGATCTTCACCAAACTTAGATGGTATTTGAATATTGATGACATATTGGTTCCTTTTGAAACAAGCCAGATCAATGCCAGTAGAGCATAGGCCCTCATGGGCCTCTTGTTTAAAATGTTTTCAAAGGTTTTTTACAGAGGCATAAAAACCCTGAAAGTGATATGTATCAGAGAAATGGTTAAAGAGGCATAATGTAATTAATATACCCAGGAAAACTTCGGCAATTGTAATTGAAAATTAAATAAAAAAATAAACTAGCTGAAAGAGTTTTCAAACATTTTTAAGAAAGGCAAAGCCATCTAAAAGATATCAATAACATCAGTAGAATTCCATTAAACATTTTCAAGAAAGGCAAAGTCATCTAAATGATATCAATAACATCATAGAATTCCATTAAACCTTTTCCCACTTACAACAATTCTGCAGCAGACGACTTTGAAAACATAGTGACAAAAACCTGAAAAATCTCCATAAAAGATAGCTTAATGAGGGACATTAGTGATAATTATATTATCTCCCTTGTCAGATAAAGACCAAGGAAGACCAATTAGTTGGTAGGTCCTTTAAGTTGGAATCCTTTGTCTTTATCGTTATTTCGCAATGAGATATTGCAATTACTCAGTACACATTAATCATAAATGTATTAATAAAAGTGATGATTCAAAAGAGAAAATTTACATAGCAGTGTTTAAAGAAAATAAATGTGGAATTACTAATCAATCTAATAACAGTTGGCCAAGAAAATGCAATTATAAGTGCACCATCCAGTGCAAAGAAACCAATTATAAAAACAGAGGAAACCAAATGATAGGATCTAGCTAGATGTAGAGAGTATTAAAGGGAGATAACTGACCGATGTCTCCAATTGTTAAATAAAGTTGAAAACATTGTGGCCAAAGGAGAAATTGCTAGTTTTGAGCAATTTCTCCTTTTGTCACAATATTTTCAAAAGTCGTCTGCTGCTATTGTGTCGAAATGCGTCTGCAGGTGGGAAAGGGTTAATTTCAATGTCTCTTTTACTCTGTTCTGGTTTTACCACTTTTCAACATACAACACATCTGCAGCAGATGACATTGAAAGCATAATTAAAGGCAAAAATATGGAAAATAACTAGAAATGAATGTTGAATTATTGAATACATTTTGGCAAATATAGAAACACGGTCATGATGGGACAATGTTTTCAAAAGAATGACATTTATTTAAAGTAAGAAAAGAATTAAAAGAAAGAGTGAAGAAATGATGTTAAAGAAACTTTAGTTTCCTTTCCTTGGTTATTTTTGTCTTTAGACTGATACACAAACATGCAGCATATTATTAGTCCTCTACCGGTCACAGTGACTGGTTTGGGGACTATAGGTTTGGTCGATTCTGTCTGTCAGTCTGTCAGTCCCACCTAACCTTGTCCGGCCCGCATCTTAACCATCCATCCATGTTTCACCCTCAAGACCCAGGCATGTAACTCAAATGTCAAGGTCACACTTAGAGGTCAAAGGTCAAAATGAGTACTGTTTGATAAGACTGTACCTTGTCTGGCCTGCATCTCAACCATGCATCATGGGATTAGGATTCCCAAGTTACTAGGCACACATGTTCACCATGATGACGTGACATGTAGCACACAAGACACAGGCCTGTACCTCAAAGGTCAAGGTCACACTTAGAGGTCAAAGATCAAAATGAGAAACCATGCATCATAGAATACCCAAGTTACTGGGCATACATGTTCACCATGGCGTGTCATGCACAAGACCCATATCTGTACCTCTAAGGTCAAGTTCACACTTAGATGTCAAAGGTCAAAATGAGTACTGTTTTAATGGACTGTAGCCTACCTTGTCTGGCTCACATCTCAACCATGCATCAAAGGGTTCCCAGGTTACTGGGCACACATGTTCACCATGATGACGTGACATGTAGCACACAAGACACAGGCCTGTACCTCAATATCAAGGTCACACTTAGAGGTCAAAGATCAAAATGAGAAACCATGCATCATAGAATACCCAAGTTACTGGGCATACATGTTCACCATGATGTGAATGTTTGTCTTTATGATATCTAGGTCAAGTTTGGATATGGGTCATATTTTGTCAGAAACAAGGTCACTAGGCCAAATTGAAGGAAAATCTTGTTTCCACTGTATAAGTCGCATTTTTTACTTCAGCAGCTTAAATTTTGGTCAGAATGTTTATCTTAATGATATCTAGGCCAAGTTTGAATATAGGTCCATCCAGGTCAAAAACATTTTACTTTAACCCTTTTTTAACCAGGTTTTCTGAAGGAAAAATCTGGTTATTAGTTTGGCGAAGTCGGCGGTCGGTCGGGCGGTTGGGCGGGCGGGCATCAACTTTCCTTGATCTGACCATAACTTTGCCATGCATAGAGATATTTTCAAATAACTTGGCACAAACATGCACCATATCAAGATTGTGCCAAATGCAAAAAAAAAATCTGTAGATTCAAGGTCAAGGTCACAGTGATAAGAAATAGACTTTAATTGAACTTTTCTTGTCTGGACAATAACTTTTTCATCCATAGAGATATTTTCAAATAGCTTGGAACAGATATACACCATATCAAGACGCTGTGTCATATGCATAATTTATGTGTTTAGCTTCCAGGTCAAGGTCACAGTGACAGAAAATATACTTTACTTGAACTTTTTTTGTTCAGACCATCACTTTACCATGCATATAGATATTTTCAAATAACTTCGCGCAAATATGCTCCATATTAAATAACTTGGCAATTTAAAAGAATATAGCATAGATATGAGTAAGTTTCATAACCTCGGGCCCTGGATCTAGTCTGTTTGCAAAGGCATAAACGCGTTACTATCAAGTAAAGGGTTAAGGCAGATCACTGATTATCATCCTGGCATCAGGGATCCTAAAATGTGGCTGCTTACAACAAAAGGTTGCTTAATATCTGTTATCTATTATATGTTCTTAATAAATGAGGCCATCAACACACGATTGACTGTATTGAACTGATATTTGTTAGACAACATTGTGATATATTTAATTGACAAAGTAATTATGATTATTCATCAATAGAAATATTCCCTGTTACTTGAATTACTAGCTTTGATAAACTATTAACAGAAAGATTTGACAGATCTGTTAATTCTTAATTAAACACCTTCCATTATAGAAAAACTGGTTTCATGGAATTTCCATGTCTTGTTTCTTTTTGCTTCAGTAGCTTGAAATATTGTCAGACTGTTTGTCTAGTTGATATCTAAGTCAAGTTAGAATATTGGTCATAATGGGTCAGAAACTAGGCCAAATTGAAGGGAAATCTTGTTAACACTCTGGATGCTGCTTTTTTAACTTGAGCATGTTGAAGCTTTATCAGAATGTTTGCGTTGATATGTAGGCCAAGTTTGAATATTGGTCATATCTGTTCAAAAATTGATCACTAAGCCAAATTGAAGGAAAATCTTGCTAGCACTGCAGCAGCCACATTTTTTGCTTCAGCATCTTGAAATTTGGTCAGAATCTTTGTCTTAATGATAACTAGGCCAAGTTCAAATATGGTTCATATTGTCTATAAACTAGGTCACTAGACCAAATTGAAGGAAAATATTGTTAAAACTCCGGAGGCCGCATTTTTAGCTCACCTGTGCAAGAAGTGCTCAAGGTGAGTTATTGTGATCGCTCTATGTCCGGCGTCCGGCGTCCGTCAACATTTTCTCCTCTGTAACCGGTGGGTCAACTGGGATGAAACTTCACAGAAAGCATCCTCTCAATGTCCTCACCAGAATTCCTTAAAATTTTCGGGATCCATGCAGAATTCTGGTTTCCATGGCAACGAAATGAAAAAACTTCAAAATTCTTAAAAAATCCTCTCCTCCGAAAGTGTCAGGCCGATTTTCAAATAATTTTGTAGAAATGTTCCTCGGGTGACCCGCTATCAGATTCCTTTAAGCCATGTTGATTGGTCGAAAATCATGGCCGCCAGGGGGGGCGGGGCTTTTTTGCCTTATATAGCTATAGTGCAAACTTAAAAAATCTTCTCTTCCAAAAGTGTCGGGCCGATTTTCAAATAATTTTGTAGAAATGTTCCTTGGATGACCCTCTATCAGATTCCTTCAAGCCATGTTGATTGGTCAAAAAACATGGCCGCCAGGGGGCGGGGCTATTTTGCCTTTTATTGCTATAGTGAAAACTTAAAAAATCTTCTCCTTCAAAAGTGTCAGGCCGATTTTCAAATAATTTTGTAGAAATGTTCCTAGGGTGACCCTCTATCAGATTCCTTAAAGCCAAGTTGATTGGTTGGAAACTATGCCCGCCAGATGGCGGGGCTTATATAGCTAAAGTGAAAAAAAAAATCAGGTGAGCGATTCCAGGGCCATCATGGCCCTCTTGTTACTTTAAGCAAGTTGAAACTTTGTCAGAATGTTTGTCTTGATGATATCTAGTCCATGTTCGAATATGGGTCATATCAGGTAAAAGAATATAGATCATTAGGCCAAATAAAGGAAAATCTTGTTAACACTCTGGAGGTTGCATTTTGAATCTTTGTCAGAATAATTGTTTTGATGTGTTTTGCATTAGAAATTACATTGCTTAATTCAGGTGAGCGCTCTAGGGCCATCAAGGCCCTCTTGTTCACCTTTCCTGATGATTTGTACACATTGGCGTACATGCGTATGCCTGGGTATGCGCCTGTTAGACAAGACAAAATGCATTGTCTTATACTGGTCTGTCACTTAGGGATGATCGGTAAATGTTCTGTCACTGTGAAAAACTGTTGAAATAGCATTAATCCTTTCAATGCTGAATTTTTACAATGGACTTATCCAGTTTCGCATTTGGAAGAGTCCATAGGCAAACTTATGAATATCCTAATAAGAATGTTGAATTGAGCAGCTAACATCATAAAGCCTGGTCAGATGATGCAGATTTCGCCAGCTTGCCTGTCTCAATTCTTGTGGCACAGGAGTCACAAAGTTGGTTCCAGCGGTAAAAGGGATAAACTCCAATAAACAAAAGTGTAATTTGTTTTAAAAAACAATAGGGCTGCTTATTTCAGTATTTCACCTCACCCAGAGTTCAAATTTGCCAAAGAATAAGATGTCCACTAGAGTTGAAATTATAAAAAACAACAGCTCCTCATAAACCACTAACCCAATTTGAAAGAATTTTTGCACAAGATGGCCACCAGAGTTAAAAATAGATTTATTTTTAAAATTATATCTAATTCTTGGCCCAATTTCTAAACATATTTACAAAAATGTTCCTTTAGTGGACCTCTACCAAATTTATTTAGACGGTTCTGCATCACTGCACAAAAAATAGCAAATATCTTAAAACAACTTCTCCTAAACGACTGGCCCAATTTCAAAATATTTTGACACAAATGTTCCTTTACCAAAATTGAAAAAAAACCATTACCCGTATCTGCACAAATGGCCACCAGAGTTAAGATTAGAAACATCTTTAAATGACAGTTGCAGAAAGTTAAGACTGGTAAATCCCCGGACCAGTCAATTGTGAATCATCAAAAAAGGTATATAATGACTGTGCACTGGATTAACATGTAAATGTAAATGTTGCAAATGATTACATCAGTCACTTGTTACATATAATTCCTGTAGGAAAAACACTTTGATGCTGTGTATTGTAATCTGTATTAATTAACCCTTTCCCTCATACGACAATTCTGCAGCAGACGACTTTGAACGTATTTTGTCAAAACATAGAAAATCTCCATAATTGAATGGATAACCTATGACTAAAAGTGGAAAACATTGTGGCAAAAGGAGAAATTGCACGTTTTGTGCAATTTCTTCTTTTGTCACTATGTTTTCAAATAGCCGTCTGCTGCAGAGGCGTCAGAAAGCGTCTATATGAGGGAAAGGGTTAAGAGGATCCCTGCTGAAGAAGATTATGGCAAGACATTCCATTGTTAACTGTTCACATGATATTCTGAGAGTCTACTGCTTTGAAAACGTAATGAAGGAGGAAAATGTTACATGTTGAAAGTCTATTTTTATTACAGAATTGAAACCATTATAGGAGAAGGGGAAATTGCAACTTATCCTTTTCACACAATGTTTTCAAAAGTCGTCATTTGCAGAGGCATCTCATCTCAAATCCGCTGTATCAGAAAAATGGTTAACCGAATAACCCTTCAACATTTAACAATTCTGTATCTTAACAATTTCTTCACCTAAAGAAATGTCAACAAATGGATTGCAAAAATATACTTTGAAAATGGCTAGCACCAGACTCACAATTTGCATGTTCCTTAATGACCTCTGTCTGTGTCATTTCCCCTTGACCTTTAATCATTTCCTATTTGCAGACATATTTTGACATCTGTAGCAGATAACTTTTGTTAACATTATATGACATAAAGTGAAATCTATTAAAATGAACAAAACCTCCTTTTGCTAAAACTTTTTCAACTCTATTCAATACATATATAAATACATATATTTATAGAGATCTTTGATAATATTGCATGGACATTTAACCCTCTCCCACCTATAGACGCATCATGACACATCTGCAGCAGGCGACTTTTGAAATCATCGTGACAAAATAAGAAATTGCTCAAAATGAGCAATTTCTCCTTTTGCCACAATGTTTTCAATTTTGTTCAGTAAATATACTGTACCATCAATTATAGAGATTTTCCATATTTTTTAGTGGATATTTTTAAAGATCGTCTGCTGAGGAATGGTCGTATTTGGAAAAGGGTTAAAAAGTGGTCTGCTGCAGATTGGTTGTATGCAGGAAAGAGTTACTATATTGCTATTCCAGTGAAGTATAAAGATAAGGTTATCAAGAAAGAGTTCCAAAAGCTGATTATAGTCTCCCATATTGTCAAATGCATCACTGATTTATGTTCATTATTGCCTCAAATTGGTGCAATAAATAACAAATGATAAAGTAAATGGGAACCATCAATATACCTCTTGACTCCTACTAAATTTCAAATGAGGACACAACAAATCATGTAAGGTGCAGGTAAAGTTACATAATTATAGATTGCCATGATATAGACCTCTTTCCCCACATACATACACTTTTTGGCACATCCGCAAGAGACAAGCTTTAAAAAATGTATTTGCAAACAAAGAAATGGTTCATAATGATCAATTTCTACCTTTGCCAGAATGTTTTCAACTCCCAGTACTGTACTTTCATTTATAGAGATTTTGCATTAATTTAACAAGATGTTTCAGGCGTCTGCTAAATATTTCTTAATTGTGAGTTAGAATCTAAATTGACTTTTTTCTTTGATGATATTGAACTGATATTTTCTGATTTTTGCATTTATATGAGCCTTTCCATTGGAAAAGGTACACTGGTAATAGTGGCTTTACCTTATTCATGGCGTTCAGGATTTTTGGGTAAAAATTACAACTGACTTGCTGGATTAAGGATAAATAGACCAATAGTAACTTATCCAGGAAATGATGAGATATAACTGAACAATTGTTGAAAGTGCTGTAAAACATGGTCCAACCCATAGACAGATTTCACTTTTTAACTCTGCCATAAAACTAGTCTGTAATTCCCTTTGACCATACACTGTCATGTCCTCCCTAGTTGAACACTGTGTTGCTGATCCTAGTTGAACACTGTGTTGCTGATCCTAGTTGAACACTGTGTTGCTGATCCTAGTTGAACACTGAGTTGCTAATCCTAGCTGAACACTGTGTTGCTGATCCTAGTTGAACACTGAGTTGTTGATCCTAGTTGAACACTGAGTTGCTGATCCTAGTTGAACACTGTGTTGCTGATCCTAGTTGAACACTGTTGCTGATCCTAGTTGAACACTGTGTTGCTGATCCTAGTTGAACACTGTGTTGCTGATCCTAGTTGAACACTGAGTTGCTGATCCTAGTTGAACTCTGTGTTGCTGATCCTAGTTGAACACTGTGTTGCTGATCCTAGTTGAACACTGCGTTGCTGATCCTAGTTGAACACTGAGTTGCTGATCCTAGTTGAACACTGTGTTGCTGATCCTAGTTGAACACTGTGTTGCTGATCCTAGTTGAACACTGTGTTGCTGATACATTAACCCTTTACCACATACAACGATTCTACAGCAGACAACTTTGAAAACATACCCTTAACCCTTTCCCTCATACGACGATTCTACAGCAGACAACTTTGAACGTATTTTGTAAAAAAATAGGAAATCTCTATAATTGAATGGATAACCTATGACAAAAAGTGTTAAACATTGTGGCAAAAGGAGAAATTGCTCGTTTTGAGCAATTTCTTCTTTTGTCACTTTGTTTTCAAAAAGCTGTCTGCTGCAGAGGCGTCAGAAAGCGTCTATATGAGGGAAAGGGTTAAAAATATGGTACATATTTATAAAGGTAAGAATAATTAATAAATAGAGTTAAAAACAGTTTGGTAAACTGAGAGATTGCTGGTTATGAGCAATTTCTCATTTTGCCACAATGTTTTCAAAAGTCTGCTGCAGAGGTGTCATAAATTGTGTGTATATTTGAAAGGGTTAACTCATCCATATTATTCATCTTGTATTTCCCCTTGACCTGGTGATGTCATTCCGTACTATAGTTGAACACTGAGTTGCTGAGACATTAAGTCACTTTGAATGACAGTTCTTCTTCATACAGGTATGCCAGAAGTGTGATGTTAATGCGAAGCCTGTGGAAATCTATTGCCAGCAAGCTGTCATAGGTTTTGTAGAATACCTGAAAAAACAATAGATAAATAACCCTTTCCCACATACAACAAATCTGCAGCAGATGACTTTGAAAATGCTTAGGCAAAATCACAGATAATCCCTTTAAATGAAAGAACAATAATTTAATAGAGTTGAAAACATGGTGACTAAAGGAGAAATTGCTCGTTTTGAGCAATTTCTTCATTTGTCGCCTTGTTTTCAAAAAGCCGTCTGCTGCAGAGGCTTCAGAAATCGACTATATGAGGGAAAGGGATAACCTGGAAACAGGGCTGTAGATTAAAAATTATGTTTATTTAAAAATATTTAAATTGATTCTTCACTGCACTTATTATCATAGGTGCTCATTTCAATTGTCTTGAACACAGGTAAATGAGTACAATTCATGCAGACGTTACAGATTATAAGCTATGTAAAATTCCCATTATCTGCAGTTATATAAAAAACACCAAGAATATATAGATAGAAATACAATTAATTGTACTTGTCTACAACTCTGAGAGGTATTGTGAAACACATGTTATCCCTTTCCCACACGCAGATGCGTTTTGACGGTATTCACGGCAGATGACATTTGAAAACATTGTGGCAAAACGGGAAATTGCCTCCATGTTTTCATCTCCGTTCAATAATTATACGATCATATTATATTGAAATCTTCTATAGATTTACCTTGATATCTGCCTCAGGTTTGATGTATGTGGGAGAGGGAAAACAATCCAATGCCTAGACTAAGTGTAAATGAATTGTCAGTCGTTGCTGGGTTTTGCTGCTTAACCCTTTCCCTCATATAAACGCTTTCGGACGCCTCTGCAGCAGACGGCTTTTTGAAAACAGTGACAAAAGGAAAAATTGCACAAAACGTGCAATTTCTCCTTTTGCCACAATGTTTTCCACTTTTTGTCATAGGTTATCCATTCAATTGTGGAGATTTTCTATGTTTTGACAAAATACGTTCAAAGTCGTCTGCTGCAGAATTGTCGTATGAGGGAAAGGGTTAAGCTTACAAAAACAGTAAACCAATTCATCGTATGGACCCCAGTTTGCATCTTGTGACCTTCAGATAGCTTTAAAATTGTAATACATGTACAGTAAAATTACAATAAATTCTGGAGCCAACATCCAACTTGATTGTAAAATTTCAAACATGGTCTTCAGTATTCTACAGGAATCTGCTGTGGTCGAGTGGTTAGCGTCGGGGATTTCGAAACCGGGTGTCCCGGGTTCGATCCCCAGTCGTGGCACTACGGTCATGGTGGAGTGCCCTTGGGCAAGGCACATTTTCTAGCCTAGTACTGGTTTGTTTACCCAGGGATCATGAATAATTAAATTTAATTGCGCGCTAAATGACTTTAGCTGTCGATGCGCCATAAAACAATATACATTCATTCATTCAGTATTCTACTATTCAGTAATGTCGTCTGTTGCAGATGCTTCGGAAAGCGTCTACAACTACATCCAAGCTGGAAGTTTTTCACATCCCCTGAGCGGTTAACTATTGTATCTCCGTTTTCACAACATATTGAGTTACAATAGTTTTGCCATCAGTGAATGTGTAGATAAGTTATCACCTTGGTACAAAAGCTACAGTTCATATGTGTCTGGTAATCTGACATGAGAATATAGTCTTATCCAATCTTCATCAAACTTTGTAACAATTTTATGTGGATATTTTCATGGCCACATTCAAGTTCTAGTGTGATTGTTTCAGACTTTCTAGAGTTTTGGCCCCTTGATGGGCATAAATTGTAACAGTTTATTACCCTTGTTCAACAATCTTTTCAAAAATTATCAGCAAATTGTATCAAAGATGATTCCTACCTTGCCAGGGTTAAACATAGGAAACACTTCTTAATCATCAGTAAGTCAGTCTGTCTGTCTGTCTGTCTGGCTGGCATACTATAACTTATAGGCAGATGCTACATGTGTTCCTTCAAACTATACACTGTTGTGAATTTCTTATATATTTACCCTTTCCCTCATATAGACACTTTCTGACGCATCAGCAGCACACAGCCTTTTGAAATCATGGCGACAAAAGAAGAAATTGCTCCAAATGAGCAATTTCTCCTTTTGCCACAATGTTTTCAACTTTTTTCCGTAAATATACCCTCATTTATAGGGATTTTCTATATTTTTGTACACATGTTTCCAAAGTCCTCTGCTGCAGATTTGTTGTATGTGGGAAAGTGTTAACTGGTCTTCAGTCTTCATTCTTGTAGTCTTTTGAAGCTTCTAATGAAGGAACTGATTTATCATCATGATAAGGATCTACATTGTTTTGTAGACATTTACTGGGGCCAGTAATGAGTGCAGTGTACTAGTTGTACCAGCTTTTGACAAGCAGAATGTTATGTGGTTGTATTCAATTAACTGAAATATACTGTTGTTTCTTCTGTTGGTAATACCTGGGCAAAGTTTCCTTCTGTTAATAACAACTGGGCAACGTTTCCTTCTGTTGATAATACCTTGCCGACGTTTTCTTCTAAGGCAAAGCCTTGTTCTCTCCATCTTGAATGTCTATGCTGCATTTCTACAGATTGAAAGTCTGTATTAACATTGAACATCTGTGTTAGCAATTGGGGAGATGTTTGTGAAAAAACTTGACTTCACTTAAGCCATTCATTGTCATCCTGTTGACCATACCTAGCCATTTATTGTCATCCTGTTGACCATCCTTAGCCATTTATTAGCTTGACTATTCGAAGAATAAGGGGAGCTATTGTAGCTGGCGTCGGCGTTGGTTAAGGTTTTTGTGCAAGCTAGCATTTACCGTTATAACTAACATATGCCTAGGCCTATGGTCTTTAAACTCTGTATGGACATTCTTCATAGCAAGTTGGTGATGCTTATAAACTTTGGAGTCAGTAGGTCAAAGGTCAAGGTCACTGTGACCTTCTATATGGAAACAGTCAATGGTTAAAGTTTTTGTGAAAGCTAGCATTTACCTTTATAAATTACATACGCCTAGGCCTATGATCTTCAAACTTGGTATGGACATACATCATAGCAAGTTGGTGATGCCTAGAGAGTTTGGAGTCAATAGGTCAAAGGTCAAGTTCACTGTGACCTTCAATACAGAAACATTCCTTGCTTTAAAACTACTGATTGCTTAGGCCTATGACCCTGACACTTAGTTAGGGTAATAGTTATAATCAGCACTTGACTCAAACAGGTCATGGGATCATAAGGTCAAGGTTACTTTGACCTTTAACGAAAAAACACTATTTTTTGCAATAACTTTGAACTAGTTGCATATGGTGCAAATTGATGCCCTATGGTTAAAGGTGCAACTACATTAAGAGTCCATATCTTAGTAATTACTCAATGCATTCCATTGAAACGTTATACAACCCTTCCAAACCATCACACCTATGAAAATAATCAAGTTAAATAACTCTATCCTGCATATATTGCAAATTATCACCCTTTAAGACATTGTGGTTAATGTTTAGCATGCAACTACATTAGAGTCCATTATCTCAGTAATCAAATAAGCGGTCGAATAGTCGAGCATTCTGTCCTCCAACATCTCTTGTTGTCATCCTGTTGACCACCTCTAGCCATTCATTGTCATCCTATTGACCATCCCTAGCTTTTCTTCATCATCCTGTTGACCATCATTAGCTTTTCATTGTCACCCTGTTGACCATCCCTGGCTTTTCATTGTCATCCTGTTGACCATCCCTAGCTTGTCATTGTCACCCTGTTGACCATCCCTAGCCTTTCATTGTCATCCTGTTGACCGTCCCTAGTCATTGCTTTAGATCTGGTTGACATCACTAGCCATTGATTGCCACCCCGTTGACCATCTCTAGCCATTAATTGAAATCCGGTTGACCATCCCTTGCCATTCAGTGTCTTCCTGTTGACCATCGCTAGCTATACATTGTCATCCTGTTGACCATCCCTAGCTTTTCATTGTCATCCTGTTGACCATTCCTAGCCATTTATTGTAATCCTGTCGACCATCCCTAGCCATTCACTGTCATCCTTTTAACCATCCCTAGTCATTGATCATCATCCTGTTGACCATCCCTAGCCATTGATCATCATCCTGTTGACCATCCCTAGCCATTGATCATGATCATTCTGTTGACCATCCCTAGTCATTGATCATGATCATCCTGTTGACCATCCCTAGTCATTGATTATGATCATCCTGTTGACCATCCCTAGTCATTGATCATGATCATCCTGTTGACCATCCCTAGCCATTGATCATGATCATCCTGTTGACCATCCCTAGCCATTGATTATCATCCTGTTGACCATCCCTAGTCATTGATCATGATCATCCTGTTGACCATCCCTAGTCATCGATCATGATCATCCTGTTGACCATCCCTAGCCATTGATCATGATCATTCTGTTGACCATCCCTAGCCATTGATCATGATCATCATGTTGACCATCCCTAGTCATTGATCATGATCATCCTGTTGACCATCCCTAGTCATTGATCATGATCATCCTGTTGACCATCCCTAGTCATTGATCATGATCATCCTGTTGACCATCCCTAGTCATTGATCATGATCATCCTGTTGACCATCCCTAGTCATTGATCATGATCATCCTGTTGACCATCTCTAGCCATTCATCATCAGCATGTTGACCATCTCTAGCCATTCATCATCATCATGTTGACCATCTCTAGCCATTCATCATCATCCTGTTGACCATCTCTAGCCATTCATCATCATCCTGTTGACCATCTCTAGCCATTCATCATCATCCTGTTGACCATCTCTAGCCATTCATCATCATCCTGTTGACCATCTCTAGCCATTCATGATCATCCTATTGACCATCCCTAGCCATTGATCATCATCCTGTTGACCATCCCTAGCCATTCATTGTCATCCTGTTGACCATCCCTAGCCAATGATTGTCATCCTGTTGACCATCCCTAGCCATTCATTGTCATCCTGTTGACCATCCCTAGCCAATGATTGTCATCCTGTATTATGGAGCTAATGACTCGTCATGTTGGGACTTAAGCTAGTTTGTGTTGTACTTCAGAATTTGTCAGTCTGACAAATAGATAACCCTTTCCCACATACAACAAATCTTCAGTGGGTGATTTTGTAAATAACTAAGTGTCAAATATAGCGAAAATTGTTATAATGGAAAGTATTATCATTGAATAAAGTCGAAATCAATGTGCCAAAAGGAGAAATTGATCATTATGAGTGAGTTTTCCTGTTTTACAATGTTTTCAAAAAAATTCTGCTACAGATGCATCAAAAGGGGTTTGCAGGTGGGAAAGGGTTGAGCAAGTCTGTAAACATGGCTTTATTCATTAGCTATAAAGGTTGTTTTTTCCTGGAAGTGATCGTGTTTAAATATTTGAGTGTTTATAAAAATTACTAATACAAAGTGATTCACTTAACGGAATACAACTTGAAGACCCTTTCATACTTTCTTTCATAGAGATTTTGAATTTGTTTTACCTGGACGATTTCAACAACATATGCTCATATTAACTGAGGTTCCTAAACATATGAATAACATGAAGACAAAAGATTGTGGATTTTATAGCTTAAAGCTAGGTTTTGCACATGTGACCTTCAGCTATATTAAACGGATACCTTTATGAATAATTGCATTCCCATCTCTGCAATAGCCTTTAAAAATATTAAAAATCCCCTTTTCTAACAATATTTTTAACTTAATTTGATTTTTCCATATGATTTCTCAGTCCCTCAGGAGACTTTGATATAGCCATATATAAGGTGTATGAATAACCATTTAACCCTTTCCCTCATACAACAATTCTGCAGCAGACGACTTTGAACATATTTTATCAAAAAATAGAAAATATAATTGAATGGATAACCATTATGACTAAAAGTGGAAAACATTGTGGCAAAAGGAGAAATTGCTCGTTTTGAGCAAGTTCTTCTTTTTGTCACTTTTTTTTCAAAAAGCTGTCTGCTGCAGAGGCGTCAGAAAGCGTCTATATGAGGGAAAGGGTTATAATCCAACTGAATGTGACTTTTGCATACAATACATGATAGACCTACAGTCTCACCTTCCATCATGGTCTAATTTGTTCTCTTCTTGTTTGTTTGTTCATGACACTATAGCTTACTGAAGAAAGTTACTAAAGATCACAGATGATGAAATTAATTGCATGAAAATAATGGTAAACCCTTTACCACATAAATATTCTTTTTGACATATCTGCAGCAGATAACTTGAGAAAACATTGTAGCAAAAGGAGGAATTGCTAAAAATGAATATTTTCTCCCTTTGCCATAATATTTTCAACTGAATTTGATAACTGCTCTTTCATTGAGATTTTCAATAAATATGTCGAGATGGTTATCAAAGTTGTCTGCTGCAGATTTGTTTTATGAGGAAAAGGATTAATAGATTCTTATGAATGAAGTCTCACATGCATAGTTAATTTTCCACAGACAAGATCCTATTCCTTTCACACATACTACAAATCTGCAGTACACAACTTTGAAAATATGTAAGCACAAAGATGTAAGCAACAAAATGGAAAATGTCTATGGATGTAGGTTTAACCCATTCCCTCATACAACAATTCTGCAGCAGACGACTTTGAACATATTTTGTCAAATTATAGAAAATCTCTATAATTGAATGGATAACCTATGACTAAAAGTGGAAAACATTGTGACAAAAGGAGAAATTGCTCGTTTTGAGCAATTTCTTCTTTAGTCACTATGTTTTCAAAAAGCTGTCTGCTGCAGAGGCATCAGAAAGCGTCTAGCTAGCTATATGAGGGAAAGGGTTAATTATAACACAGACTGGAAGACATTGTGCTATAAGGAGAACTTGCTCTTTATGACAATAAATGCCATACTGAGTTTCTTGAAAAGCAAGAAACAGAAAAGATGTATCACTCATTATGATTCAGCAGCTGCCTGCTGCTGATAGCTCTAGTTACATTGTACAGAGAAAAGATATTTCAATTAGGAGTGGTAAGTAATTAGTAACTGCATCTCCTTACCGTTTTCAATATGTTTCCTATGTGTTTTTGAAAGTCAGCTGCTGCCATTTTGTTGTATGAGGGAAAGGGTTAAGGATAATAGGCAATAATATATCTGTAAATCTTACACAATAGTTAACCCTTTAACCCTTTCCCTCATATAGACGCTTTCTGATGCCTCTGCAGCAGGCAACTTTTTGAAAACATAGTAACAAAAGAAGAAATTGCACAAAACGTGCAATTTCTCCTTTTGTCACAATGTTTTCCACTTTTAGTCACAGGTTATCCATTCAATTATAGAGATTTTCTACTTTTTGTTAAAATATATTAAAAGTCGTCTGCTGCAGAATTGTCGTATGAGAGAAAGGGTTAAGTATGATTGGTCTTGGAACATTTTGAAGGAAATAGGTACTCATGCCAAATTTTGTAAAACAATTATTTTAATAATTGTCTGCTGTATAATTAAGCTATTGGGTAGGATTATAAGTCAGTTTTTAACCCTTTCCCGCTTGAAATGCAATTCGGAGCATCTGCAGTAGACACCTTTTGAAAACAGTTTGGCAAAATGAGAAATTGCATATATTATGAGCAATTTCTTCTCTTGCCACAACAATTTCAAACTCTTGAATGATAGAAGAAAATGATTTTGAAAAAAAGAAAGTGGAAAACATTTCAAGAAAATGAGGAAAAGAAAAATGTATTGCTCACATTTTATTATTCTGATTCAATTGAAGTTGTATTTATTTAGGAAAAGGTTGAACGTGATTGAACTAAGTATTCAAATATAGAAAATGACAATCGTATAATTTCATCAATTTAAAGAATTACATGAATATGTCTTGGCGTAATATGATTTCCCCAATGTTTATATAATTATTATTCATTCCTTTTGTATTTTCCAAAGCCTCAAGTTCAGTGACCATGGCAGTCTTTTGTTACCATAGAAATAAAATGGAAATCAACCTAAATATGTATGAAAATAAGCGAATCTGTTTGATTTAGGTGGTAAAACAGAGTTAAAATATGGAAATCAAATGCATTAGATTTTCATTAACCCTTTCTTCATGCAGACTCATTCAGAGGTGGAGAAGCAGACAACTTTTAATTTCATTAAGGCAAAAGGAGAAATTGCTCATAAAGAAAAAATTCTCCTTTGCAACAACAATTTCAAGCCTATTCAATAATTCTACTTACATTTATAAAGATCTCGTGTAATATTGGCCTTAATGACTTCAAGGCGTCAGCTGCTGATGTATTGTTTGCGGGAAAGGGTTAATGGTAGCTTATTTCTCTAGTGCTTTCTAACTTAATTTCAGAAGTCTAGTTCAGAGCCATATTTCAAGTTCTGAAATCTATATTTTACTGCCAGGCCCTCCATCATTGTCTTGTGAAGTCCGCCGGACCCCTCCTTTACTAGATCTCAGATCAGTTCCATGATAGCTTCAATACACAAATAAATTATTTCCAACATACAACAAATCTAAAGAAGATGCTTTTGAAAACATCCAGGCAAACTTATGTGAAATGAAAGTAAGTTTTTTTAATACAGTGGTAAACATTGTGACAAAAGGAGAAAATGTTCATCATGAGAAATATCTCGCTTTGTTTCAATGTTTCCAAAAGTACGATGCTGATTCATCCAAATGTGTCTGGAGGTTGGAAATGGGTATAATCATTTAATAAGTTTTATTTTGAATATGATACAGCAACTATCTGTGTTTTACATTTCTTATTTTGTATATTCTGTGTTTCTATGAATAATTTAAATATTGTATTCTGCTCTATGGTTTGATAGTATATAATTGCATTTTCTAATCCTTATCCCTTCCCACCTGCAGATGCATTTTGGAGCAATAGCAGCAGACGACTTTTGAAAACCTCATGATGAGCAATTTCTCCTTTGGCCACAAGGTTTTCAACTTTATTAACAATTAAGCTATCTTTTATGGGGATTTATCATTTTCTAGCTCGACTATTTGAAGAATAAAGGGAGCTATTGTAGTAACCGAGTTACTATGTTAAAGGTCAAGGTCACTGTGACCTTTCTGTAAAGAAACAGTTAATGGTTAAAGTTTTTGTGAAAGCTAGCATTTACCCTTATAAATTACATACGCCTAGGCCTATGATCTTCAAACTTGGTATGGACATACATCATAGCAAGTTGGTGATGCCTAGAGAGTTTGGAGTCAACAGGTCAAAGGTCAAGTTCACTGTGACCTTCAATACAGAAACATTCCCTGCTTTAAAACTACTGATTGCTTAGGCCTATGACCCTTAAACTTAGTTAGGGTAATGTTCAAGATCAGCACTTGACTGAAACAGGTCATGGAATCATAAGGTCAAAGGTCAAGGTCACTTTGGCCTTTAACGAAAAAAAACACTTTCTTTTGCAATAACTTTGAACTAGTTGTATATGGTGCAAATTGTTGCCCTATGGTTAAAGGTTTGTGTGCAACTACATTAAGAGTCCATATCTTAGTAACTACTTGATGCATTCCATTGAAACGTTATACAACCCTTCCCAACCATCACACATGTAATCAAGTTAAATAACTCTATCCTGCATATGATGCAAATTATCACCCTTTAAGACATTGTGGTTAGTGTTTAGCATGCAACTACATTAGAGTCCATTATCTCAGTAATCAAATAAGTGGTGGAATAGTCAAGCATGCTGTCCTCCGACAGCTCTTGTTAGCTCTACTGGCCAAAGGACAGAAGAGCTTATGCCGTGGTGTGGTGTCCGTCGTCAGTGCGTCCGTAAACAATTGCTTGTGAACGTGATACAGTCTTCAGTTTTGATTGAATCTCAAACAAACTTATACAGTAGTTAGATACCCATGAGAGCTCGGTTGCTTTCGCAAACCAGCCAGATCCGCTTATGCAAGACTGGATTATGGCCCTTGAAATTGTCAAAATTGCTATAATAGAGCTTGTGAACACAATAGAGGCTCCATTTACTATCTGATCTTCACCAAACTTACACAGTAGTTAGGTATCCATGAGAGCTTGGTTCCTTTTGCAAACCAGCCAGATCCGGCCATGCAAGACTGGATTATGGCCCTTGAATTTGTCAGAGTTGCTATAATAGAGCTTGTGAACGCGATAAAGTCTTCAGTTTTGATTGTATCTCAATCAATCTTATACAGTAGTTAGATATCTATAAGAGCTCGGTTCCTTTCGCAACCAGCCAGATCCGTCCATACAAGACTGGATTATGGCCCTTGAAATTGTCAAAATTGCTATAATTGAGCTTGTGAACACAATAGAGGGTCCAATTATCATCTGATCTGCACCAAACTTAGATAGTAGTTAAATATTGATGAGAGCTTGGTTCCTTTCGAAAACCAGCCAGATGTGCCCTTGCATGACTGGATTATGGCCCTTGAAATTGTCAAAATTGCTATAATACAGCTTGTGAACACAATAGAGCCTCCATTTACTATCCGATCTTCACCAAACTTAGATAGTAGTTAAATATTGATGAGAGCTGGGTTCCTTTCGCAAACCAGCCAGATCTGCCCATGCATGACTGGATTATGGCCCTTGAAATTGTAAAAATTGCTATAATACAGCTTGTGAACACAAAAGAGCCTCCATTTACTATCCGATCTTCACCATACATACATGCTCTGGATTGAAATGACCAAAGAACCATACCAGTAGAGCATAGGCCCTCATGGGCCTCTTGTTTTGTTGATTTGTTGTATGTGGGAAAAGGTCATAGTGATGGAAACTTTGATTGTAATTGTGAACTCTGAAATTTGAAGATACTGCACAGCCTATCAGGAATTGTGTTACTTTGAATCTAAGAATATTCTTAAATTTTAGAACTCATATCATGCATGTAAGAAACCATTTTCCAAGTAGCCTTATACTTATAGTCAAGCAAAATACTCAGATGATAGAGAGATGGCCATTATAGCCTTCTGAATGGTGGTGTGAAGTGACTAAAATGAATTACGAACTGAAATTTGAAAAAATTGTGTTACTTTGAATCTGGAATATTCTTCAACTTTAGAACTCATGTCATACATGTTAGAAACCATTTTCCGTGTGGACTTATTTAAAGTCTAGCAAATTACTCAGATGATATAACATTTGATTTAAAATAAGCCATTGTAGTAATATCATTTGGACATAACAGTTTGAAGTGAAACAAAATTATTTGAAATGGTGAATAAATCTGTTAATTACAGTTACATTTTCACACTTTTTGCATCACTTTCACCAGTAGCCATTGATAAAAGACCTTCCAGAACCACTGTGACAGAAAAGCGATAAATATGTTTGGAAGAAATTGACAACTCTTATGGTGTAAACTCTGTCTTTTGCAAGTTGGCATTGTTTTTACACTTGATTCCTTCCTCTAACTATGAAAACATTGTATGTATACATTAATTGCTAATTTGACAGATAATGATTCCTGGGCAACTGCACAGAATTATAAATTCAAAAGATTACATTGGTTTTGTCTATGTTGTGATATAATTTAACTACATCATCATGCATATAGCAATTTTTCAATTGACTTAATTTTGTATGTGACGTTTTTAGCTCAACAACTTGGAAAATATAAGAGCTTACAATTGTACATGTACTCACCCTGGAGTCTGCATCGGCGTCACACCTTGGTTAAGGTTTTGCATGCACTTACATATATTTCACCATAGCTCAGTTAATACTTGATGTATTAATTACACTGAAACTTTCTACAATGCTTCCTAAATATCTCATCTTTATAAACAATCAAGTTGGATAACTCTAATGCATGTAAATTATGGCCCTGTTTTTAATATAGAATTTCTGGTTAAAGTTTTGCATGCAACTACATTAAGAGTCCATATTTCAGTAAATACTTGGTGCATTGCCTTGAAACTTTGTACATACAATATGTATTAATTGGTATATATGTAACCTAAATATATTAATATTTCAGCAAATAATTAATAAAACAGAACTAAATAGGGTTTTGGTTTGAAGATTTGCTTAAACAAAATATCGGCCAATTTTGTTTGTCATTGTCATATTTCTATATTCATATATAAATGAAATAAAATAGGCAAATACATTATTATTTTTAGCTCACCTATGCACGAAGTGCAAGGTGAGCTATTGTGATCACATTTTGTCCAGCGTCCGTCCGGCGTGCGTCGTGCGTCGTCAACATTTGAGCTATGAGGTCAAAAACTAGGTCACTAGGTTGAATTGAAGGGACATCTTGTTAACACTCTGGAGGCCACATTTTCAACTTGAGCATGTTGAAACTTTATCAGAATGTTTGTCTTGATGATATGTAGGTCAAGTTCGAACATGGGTCACGTCGGGTCAAAACGTAGGTCATTAGGTCAAATTGAAGGAAAATCTTGTTAACACTCCAGAAGCCGCAATTTTTGCTTCAGCAGTTTGAAATTTTGTCAGAAAGTTTGTCTTAAAAATATCTAAGTCAAGTTCGAATATGGGTTATGCCGGGTTAAAATCTAGGTCACTAGGTCAAATTGAAGGAAAATCTTGTTAACACTTTGGATGCCGCATTTTTTGCTTCAGCAGCTTGAAATTGGGTCAGAATGTTTGTCTAAATGATATCTAGGCCAAGTTCGGATATGGGTCATGCCGGGTTAAAGACTAGGTCACTAGGCCAAATTGAAGGGTAATCTTGTTAACACTCTGGATACTGCATTTTTAGCTCTACTGGCCAAAGGCCAGAAGGGCTTATGTCGTGGCGATTTGTCCGTGGTGCTTGCGTCCGTCCGTCCGTAAACAATTTCTTGTTAACACGATAGTCTTCACTTTTGATTGTATCTCATCTAAACTTATACAGTAGTTAGATATCCATGAGAGCTCGGTTCCATTCGAAAACCAGCTAGATCCGCTTATGCATGACTGGATTATGGCCCTTGAAATGGTCAAAATTGCTATAAAAGAGCTTGTTAACAAGATACAGTCTTCTTTTTTTATTGTATCTCAACCAAACTGATACAGTAGTTAGATATCTATTAGTGCTCGGTTCCTTTCGAAAACCAGCCAAATCTGTCCATGCATGACTGGATTATGGCCCTTGAAATGGTCAAAATTGCTATAAAAGAGCTTGTTTACACGATACAGTCTTCACTTTTGATTGTATCTCAACCCAATTTATACAGTAGTTAGATATCCATGAGAGCTCGGTTCATTTCTAAAAAACGGCCAGATCTACCCATGCATGACTGGATTATGGCCCTTTTTAATGGTCAAAATTGCTATAAAAGAGCTTGTTAACACGATACAGTTTTCAATTTGGATTGTATCTCAACCAAACTTATACAGTAGTTAGATATCCATGAGAGCTCAGTTCCTTTCGTAAACCAGCCAGATCCGCCAATGCAAGAATGGATTATGGCCCTTGAAATTGTCCAAATTGCTATAATTGAGCATGTGAACACAATAGAGGCTCCATTTACTATCTGATCTTCACCAAACTTAGATAGTAGTTAAATATTGATGAGAGCTTGGTTCCTTTTGAAAATCAGCCAGATCCGCCCATGCAAGACTGGATTATGGTCCATGAAATTGTAAATATTGCTATAATACAGCTTGTGAACACAAAAGAGCCTCCATTTACTATCCTATCTTCACCATACATACATGCTCTGGATTGAAAATGACCAAAGAACCATACCAGTAGAGCATAGGCCCTCATGGTCCTCTTGTTAATTTCAGCATGATGAAACTTTATCAGAATGTTTTTCTTGATTATATGTAGGCCAAGTTCGAATATGGGTCATGCTGGGTCAAAAACTAGGTCACTAGATCAAATTGAAGGAAAATCTTGTGAACACTTTGGATGCCGCATTTTTTGCTTCAGCAGCTTGGAATTTGGTCAGAATGTTTGTCTGAATTATATCTAGGTCAAGTTTGAATATGGGTCATATTGGATCAGAAACTAGGTCAATAAAGGAAAATATTGTTCAAACTCCGGAGGCCGCATTTTTACTTTGAGCAAGTTGAAACTTTGTCAGAATGTTGTCTTGATGATATCTAGTCCATGTTGGAATATGGGTCATATCAGGTAATAAAATATAGATCACTAGGCCAAATGAAGGAAAATATTGTTAACACTGTGGAGGTTGCATTCAGAATAATTGTCTTGATGTGTTTTGCATTACAGTACATTGTATAATTAAGGTGAGCGATCCAGGGCCATCATGGCCCTCTTGTTTGCTTCAGCAGCTTGAAATTTTGTCAGAATGTTTGTCTTAAAGATATCTAGGTCAAGTTTAAATATGGGTCATATTGGATCAGAAACTAGGTCACTAGGCCAAATTGAGGGAAAATCTTGTTAACTCTGTAGAAGCCGCATGTTTTGCTTCAGTGGCTTGAAATTTGGTCAGAATGTTGAGCTGAATGATATCTAGGCCAAGTTCGAATATGGGTCATGCCGGTCAAATTGAAGAAAAATCTTGTTAACACTTTGGATGCCGCATTTTTGGCTTCAGCATGATGAAACTTTATCAGAATGTTTTTCTTGGTGATATGTTGGCCAAGTTCGAATATGAGTCATGCTGGGTCAAAAACTAGGTCACTAGATCAAATTGAAGTTAAATCTGGTGAACACTTTGGATGCCACATTTTTTGCTTCAGCAGCTTGAAATTTGGTCAGAATGTATGTCTGAATTATATCTAGGTCAAGTTCGAATATGGGTCATATTGGATCAGAAACTAGGTCAATAAAGGAAAATATTGTTCAAACTCCGGAGGCCGCATTTTTACTTTGAGCAAGTTGAAACTTTGTCAGAATGTTGTCTTGATGATATCTAGTCCATGTTGGAATATGGGTCATACCAGGTAAAAAAATATAGATCACTAGGCCAAATGAAGGAAAATATTGTTAACACTGTGGAGGTTGTTGCATTCAGAATAATTGTCTTGATGTGTTTTGCATTGCAGTACTGCCAGTACATTGTATAATTAAGGTGAGCGATCCAGGGACATCATGGCCCTCTTGTTTAATAATATGATACAATAACACTTTATTTTATTCATTTCAATACAAAAACCAATCAAACTCTACCGTACTCTACCGGACTCTGTTTAGTGACATTAGAAACTAATAAGCAGTGGAACTAAGGCAAAGTGCTCTGTCTTACTGACAGCTCTCATTGTAAGATGGAACATTCAACATTCAAGGTTTGTAATAAGAACAACATAACACCAAACTTATGCAATGCAAATTTGTGTAATTTTTCTGTTGGTATATATTTGAGATATATACAAAATTAAGAATGATACTTTCTTGTCAAATAACAGTGACATTGGCCCACCTCACCCTTAACCCTTTCCCTCATAATGGCGCTTTCTGACGCATATGAAGCTGACCAATTTTGAAAATATGGTGACAAAAGAAGAAATTGCATAAAACAAGCAATTTCTCCCTGTGTCGATCACCATGTTTTCAACTCTATTCAATTATTTTTCTTTCCTTTAAAGGGATTTTCTTTGCTTTTGCTTAAACATTTTCAAAGGCGTCTGCTGCAGATTTGTTGTATGTGGGAAATAGTTAAACCACTTTTTTGACAATCAAGTTTATAACTACACGCATGGCATGCCATTATTCAAAATATTAAGTCATCATACAGTAGAGCAAAAACAAATGATAACCTACATCACTCAGTATCAATTTATATAAAAGTTATTAAGAAAGTCCTATTATAATCTTGGATCACCTCTCAAGTACAGATAAGGACTGGAATCTTTTGAAAAAGAACAGGTATTTTGTGTCTTTTAATTACTGGAGAATAAAATGTTTTTATTTTTTCATTGTGTCTAGTTGAAACAGTATAAAAACAGATTGTCGAGAATACACTTTAGATATATGAGAATCAAATTAATTGTTTATCAGGTGCCTAGCTAAGGAGGGATAAACTGGCATTTTTTCCACAATCTCTCTCTTATAAATCAGTTACACCTTATTTTGTTGGTACTCAAAAGTGTCTGGTCAGTGGAATCTATGTTTTTCAGTACCCATAACATAGAGTTTAGTAAGTAATTAAACATCTCAAAACACAAAATAGTCCAATTATTTTGAGCTCTTGAGTGTATTTAGAAATAATATAAAACATACAAAATATTAATAAGCTTACAGTCAGTTGATAATGGGTCTTACTGCATCTTTGTTTTTGAATCAGACATTTGTGCAATGATATAAACCATTGTGGCAATATTTCTAACTTCTTTACCCCAAGTTTGATGTCAAAAATTTCATTACATAATTTATATCCAAACAAACCACAAAGGCTGTATACGCTGTTTATTGCCCATGTAATGCTGTTCATTGCCCATGTTACGAGACAAAAAATTGCTTGTTTATGGATCATAAAAAATTGACAATATTGGTTAAATTAAATTTCTGGTTGAAATAAAAAATCTTATTTTCATCTCTTTCTTTGCTCTTTGTTAAAATGATATAGTTTTTAGCTCACCTCAGGTCACTCAAGGTTAGCTATTGTGATCATCCTATATTTGTCATCTCTGCATCACTGTCAACCATTTCTTTAAACATCTCCTTAAACCACTAGGACAATTTCAATCAAACTTCACAGTGACTTGCTTTTGGTAGCCCTCTTTCAAATGACCAACTTTTAAAATTCTTCTGCTCTGGAAATGCTAGTCTGGTTTTAAGATCATTTAGTGCTTAGCAATATTGATTATTATTCAAGGTTTGTTCAACAGCATGGATAGCATCAGAAAGAGAGTTAAGTGCCAACACTTAAAGGAATACGCTCGGCTGAAAAAAACTCGCTTTGAATTGAAAAGTATTGACTTAATGAACATTTATTTACTATGCATTTCATTAACATACAACTAATAATGAAGATATTACTATTTAAAGATGACTATTTGAGCTGATCGGTGCGCAGCATGAGCGCAGCCATTGTTTACATATCGCAATGTCTCGAGACTTTCTGAAAAGAATCGTGACGTCATTTACCCACTATGTCCCAAACAAAACATACAAGTAGAGTTAGCTAATGAACGACTGCGGTACTATAAAGGGAATACAAAATATACTTTTTCGTAAGAAAATTAACCCCGGAAGTTTACAAACCTAAACTTCAATTATTCAGAATGAAGTTGACGGTAAAGAGATTTTCCATAGTATTCATCTGCTGCAGATTTGGTGTATGTTGAAAAGGGAGAATTGAAATTGTTAATTTTGACAAAATTTCCAAATGGATTTTTGTTGTAAAACTTTTTATATCATATATTGAAGAAAAAATTTCAAACCTGCTTAAATATCCCTTTTAATTCCAAATGAAATCGTCCAATTTCTAAAATCGTTACTTGTTTTTAGTTGAATGTATTTTACCACAATTCATTACCTCCAAATACACGACACGGGAAAGTTTATGAAGAATGAGTACAGCATAGCTTTGGAGGTTTTACACAAATGAGCCACGTCACACACAAATCGCAATTCGGAGGTAATATTGTGAATTGCAAATAAGATCAAATTGCTTATTGGTATGGTCGGTTTTTCGTCAGGATGCGTCTGCAGAGGCTTACTGTACCGCTCAAAAAATAATCTTATTAAAACCACACCAAATACTATATGCTGTGCAGAAATTGGATCTGACAACACTGCATGAAAGGTTAGCTCAAATTGACCCTACACATTTAAATATTTGTGATGATGTTTTCATTTTTCTGACCAATGAAATTCCCAAATACAACCAACACTCTGCCATCACCGCTTAATTCCCTTTCTCATTTATTTATATGGGTTAGCTCCCCTATTGAAACCTAATGATTTTGTAGGAGACAATTTGATTGCTAATGCAAGCTTCAATCTGGGCCTACCTATTATAGGAAGTCCTCAGATCTATGCCAGTGTTTGTTACTGCAGCAAAGATTAGGTCAGGTTTTAATGAGATTGGTTCCAAGCCAAAAAGGGGTTTGTCTCCTGCTTGCCTCAATAATTGAGTTCCCATTGGCCAGGCAAGTTTTGTGTTGCCTACCTTGGTAGGGACTTACTTAGAGATTACATTGATTGTCTGTCTGTCTGTCATACTATCACTTACTGACATATTGGAAGGCAACATCATTATGTGATCCTTCAAGCATTACTAATCTTGTGCTAGCCTGATACTGTATAGTCATCAATGGATCATGGTTAAGTTTCATTTCATTCCATTTATAAGGATCATTATTCAAAGCCATTTTTTAGGTAAGTACATTTACCCTGCTGAGTAATTATGAACCAGTTTGACCCAGTTCTCTTTGTCAACATAATTAGCGTTGCCAAGCCGGTCATTTGACTTTTTGAACATCGCAAGTAAATTTCGTTGAGCCCTTTCACTAATGTATCGAAGGACAAATTAAATGAAATGAAGTTAAAACTTCTGCCTTATACAGAATATAGTGACAAATTTATTTTTACGAAACGTTTCGTAAATATCTCTTTTTCCATGCCATCTTGAAAGGGGTTACAAAGGTCATGTGACCTATGGAAATTCCCTAATAACCCCAACAGCCAATCAGATGCATGCAATTATTATCACATGCATTCCATGGGATTTTCTCAGGTAATTCCGTCATCCATTCATCACCGAGGTATTCCGATTGGCATTATCTATCAGTTCACACGATTGTCAAACTTAATTGGATCGATAATCCTGTTTACATCACGGTAAGTGACTATCTCGAAGGTGTACAGACAACTCTGTTTACAAAGTGACCTGTTGCAGAGGTGTAATATAGATAGCTTTATAGAAATGCATCATATGACTTGGAAAATCTATTGACAAAAGTATAGTATAGTAAATCTCTGCTAATGGAAGTAGGATTTTTATTTTTCAGAATGAGAAATTGTTCATTGTGAAAAATATTTTCATTTTGCTAGAATGCGTTTAAAAGTGATCTGCATGTGGGAGAGGGTTATAAGATGAATATGTGAAAAGGAGAGCTTATGCAAGTGTATATACTGGTACATCCATGCATATAACAAACCCTTCTAAAGAAGTTACAGCAGACCAGTTTTGGAATCAATTCAAGAAAATGTGAAATTGCTCATCATGAGCACACTCCTCTTTTCTCACAATGTTTTCTACTCAGTATTTCAAAACCCTACTTACTTTGTATCCATAATTATTTTCATCATGTGTTCTGAGTTGGAAAAATGTGAATATATTTTATTTGCATTTCTAGTAAATGGGTAAATCCTTCCCCAAATGTAGATGCATTTTTATCACAAGTCTTTTTAAAACATTGATCCTATTAGCATGACGCATAACCTTTACAAGCCTTAAATTAATACAAGGTGCTAATCAGTTGTAGAGTTTATATAATATTCACTTGAACCTATAGAGTTCAAACAAGTTTTTGATTTGAATGGTATGTAAATATCCCTTTCAACAGTATTTCAGTTGTATAACATGTTTCCTGGGTTGCTTACCAGTATTTCTGGTTATTTTAACCAGATACCAGTGGGTCAGTTGTCTCTTCGATCCTGTGTGGGTCAGTTGTCTCTTCAGTCCTGAGTGGGTCGGTTGTCTCTTCAGTCCTGAGTGGGTCAGTTTTCTCTTCAGTCCTGAGTAGGTCAGTTGTCTCTCCAGTCCTGAGTGGATCAGTTGTCTCTTCAGTCCTGAGAGGGTCAGTTGTCTCTTCAGTCCTGAGTGGGTCGGTTGTCTCTTCAATCCTGAGTGGGTCAGTTGTCTCTTCAGTCCTGAGTGGGTCAGTTGTCTCTTCAGTGCTGAGTGGATCAGTTGTCTCTTCAGTCCTGAGTGGGTCGGTTGTCTCTTCAGTCCTGATTGGGTCGGTTGTCTCTTCAGTCCTGAGTGGGTCTGTTGTCTCTTCAGTCCTGAGTGGGTCGGTTGTCTCTTCAGTCCTGAGTGGGTCGGTTGTCTCTTCTGTCCTGAATGGGTCAGTTGTCTCTTTGGTCCTGAGTGGGTCGGTTGTCTCTTCGGTCCTGAGTGGGTCGGTTGTCTCTTCAGTCCTGAGTGGTGGGTCAGTTGTCTCTTCAGTCCTGAGTGGGTCAGTTGTCTCTTCAGTCCTGAGTGGGTCGGTTGTCTCTTCAGTTCTGAGTGGGTCGGTTGTCTCTTCAGTCCTGAGTGGGTCGGTTGTCTCTTCAGTCCTGAGTGGGTCAGTTGTCTTTTCAGTCCTGAGTGGGTCGGTTGTCTCATCAGTCCTGAGTGGGTCAGTTGTCTTTTCAGTCCTGAGTGCCCTAGGAAGGAGTGAAACCACTTCAACCACTTTTAACTTTTTCCCATAGACAACATTTTGGTTAAAAAACAAAATAGAATTTTAAATATTTGAAAACAAACATTGTTACAATGAAAAATAATATTCAATTATTACTTGGAATTCTAGAGGTTTTATATATTTTTGCCTTGATGTATTCAAAGCCATTTGCTGCCTATTTCTTGTGTGTGGGAATGGGTTCAATGCCTGAAAAGTCAATACTAAACAGACTGCACAGCATCATATGTGTGTACACCTGTCCTAATTTGTGGCTGATTGGTTAAAGTTGGGGATTTGAGATTGGATGTATCAATATTAATGCCTGCTGGTAGGGGTTATGATGGAGTGCCTTAAATGGGAAAGGTAAACCAAGTCGGACATAATAATATTATTAACCATTATCCTCATATGACAATTTTGTAGCAGACGACTTTGAACATATTTTGTCAAAAAATAGAAAATCACTATAATTGAATGGATAACCTATGACTAAAAGTGGAAAACATTGTTGCAAAAGGAGAAATTGCTCGCTTTTGAGCAATTTCTTCTTTTGTAACTATGTTTTCAAAAAGCTGTCTGCTGCAGAGGCGTCAGAAAGCGTTTATATGAGGGAAAGGGTAAAACTACTGTTGAAAAAAGAGTAAACATACTCATTAAACAAATCAAGTTGTAAATTGCAATTCCTTGTTTCCGAGAAATCAGTACTTGCAATTCCTTGTTTCCGAGAAATCAGTACTGGTATATCAAAACATCCTAATGGAAAAATGGCATATGTCGCATTAATTTAAATCTGATTTCACGTAAATAATCTTAATGCTTGTTTATTAGACTCTTTAGGGAAAAATGACCAAACTTACGTAATGGTCTTGTATTTTGTCATAATAGTCCTGTAAATCTTAATTCATCATCCTTTTGCCATGAACATATAGATGAGAAAAAGGACAATTTAGACAAAGATTAGACTGTAGGTATGTGCAGTCTTATCGAAATATGTATTGTTAACATAAGTGTTAATTTAAAGTCACATAAAGTGCGGATAAGTGAGGTTATTTACACCTAATATAATTTTATGTTTATTTTCGTCTGAGAGTCAGTTACTTCATTCCTTTACCCTTTCCCACATACAGCAAATCTGCAGCAGAGGACTTTGAAAATGTCTAGGCAATAGCACGAAAGATCCATTTAACCCTTTTCCTCATATAGACGCTTTCTGACGCCTCTGCAGCAGACGGCTTTTTGAAAACATAGTATCAAAAGAAGAAATTGCTCAAAACTAGCAATTTCTCCTTTTGACGCAATGTTTTCCACTTTTAGTCATAGGTTATCCATTCAATTATAGAGATTTTCTATTATTAGCTCACCTGAGCTTTGCTCAAGGTGAGTTATTGTGATCGCCTTTTGTTCGTTGTGCGTCGTCGTCCGTCGTGCGTTATGCGTCAACTTCTTCTCCTCAGTAACCAGTGGGTCAATTGGGATGAAACTTCAAAGAAAGCATCCTCTCAATGACCTCACCAGATTTCCTTCAAATTTTTGGAATCCATGCAGAATTCTGGTTTCCATGGCAACGAAACGAAAAAATCTTCAAAATTCTTCTTCTCCCAAACTGGTTGGCAGATTTTCAAATAATTTTGTAGAAATGTTCCTTGGGTGATCCTCTATCAGATTCCTTCAAGCCGTATTGATTGGTCGAAAAACATGGCTGCCAGGGGGGGGCGGGGCTATTTTGCCTTATATGGCTATAGTGAAAACTTAAAAAATCTTCTCCTCCGAAAGTGTAAGACCGATTTTCAAATAATTTTGTAGAAATGTACCTTGGGTGACCCTCTATCAGATTCCTTCAAGCCATGTTGATTGGTCGAAAAACATGGCCGTCAGGGGGGGGGCGGGCTATTTTGCCTTATATGGCTATAGTGCAAACTTAAAAAATCTTCTCCACCAGAAGTGTCAGGCCGATTTTCAAATAATTTTGTAGAAATGTTCCTTGGATGACCCACTTTCAGATTCCTTCAAGCCATGTTTATTGGTCAAAAAACATGGCCGCCAGTGGGCAGGGCTATTTTGCATTATATGGCTATAGTGAAAACTTAAAAAATCTTCTCCTCCAAAAGCATCTGGCCGATTTTCAAATAATTTTGTAGAAATGTTCCTAGTGTGACCCTCTATCAGATTCCTTCAAGCCAAGTTGATTGGTCGGAAACTATGGCTGCCAGGGGGCGGGGCTTATATAGCTAAGTGAAAAAAAAAAGAAAAACAGGTGAGCGATTCAAGGGCCATCATGGCCCTCTTGTTTGGCAAAATATGTTCAAAGTCGTCTGCTGCAAAATTGTCGTATGAGGGAAAGAGTTAAAGGAAAGAACAATAATTGAATAGAGTTGAAAACATGGTGACAAAGGCGAAATTGCTTGTTTTGAGCAATTTCTTCTTTTGTCGCCATGTTTTTAAAAAGCCATCTGCTGCAGAGGCGTCAGAAAGCATCTATATGATGGAAAGAGTTAACAACCTTTGATAGAATTGTGGAAAAGATGGAGATTGCTCTTTCCTCCATCTCTGATTGACGGTTGTCTGCTGTACTGGCCGCCGTGATATGACTGAAAAATTGTTGAAAATGGCGTTAAAAACCCTAATCAATCAATCAATCAATCAATCGTTGTCTGCTGTATGATATTTAAAAAATGTACATTTATATGTCAATATGTTTGGCAGTCATCTGCTGAAGAGTTGTTGGTAAAGGGTAAACAAGTTAGTTGTCTGTGATGAAAACATGAGGGGAAAAAGGATGTAATACTTTTTGCAAATTGAAACTATAATGTAGTATATAGATTCAATGCTGGAACACTGTTGGTAAAATCATCTGGTATTCAGGCATCAAACCTTATCCTTTCCCTTATACAACAAATCTTGACTTTGAAAACATCTTAAGCAAAAATATGGAAAAATCAAAAAAATCAATTGATGCGAGTTGAACAAATAATGACAAAAGGACAACTTGCTTATTCAGGTTATGACGATTAGAAGTTTCGCCTTTTTCAAATAAAATTAAAAAGTCTGAAGATGCATCAAAATGCGTATGCATAAGGTAAATAGCGAAAGGATTGGTACTTTCTGTCCGCTTTTCTCATCAGCCAATTCTTTTTTCTTAGGTACAAGGCAAACAAAACTCTTAAATTGGACTTTGTCATAGGTGAAGTAAATTCAGCAGGGAAAAAGTTAAACTCTTACGAACACACACAGACACTTTCTGAAGCTCTGCAGCAAACAGCTGTTTAACCCTTTCCCACTTGCAGACGCATTCCGACGCATTTGCAGCAGACGTCTTTTGAAAACATAGTGACAAAAGAATAAATTGCACAGAACGTGCAATTTCTCCTTTTGTCACAATGTTTTCCACTTTTTGTCATAGGTTATCCATTTAATTATTGAGATTTTCTATGTTTTGACAAAATATGTTCAAAGTCGTCTGCTGCAGAATTGTCGTATGAGGGAAAGGGTTAAGATATGTTAGCAAAAGAAGACATTTTTCATAATGAGCCTTTAGCCACAATGTTTTCAACTTTATTAATTAATTGTTCTTTCATTTAAAGAGAGTTTCCATATTTTTGACTAAATGTTTTCAAAGTCGTCTGCTACAGATTTGTTGTATGTGGGAATGGGTTAAGATGTTATCAATTTCTGACATTGAAATAAATAATTTAATAAGTAAATAACAGTTTGATTGATTACATTTTAACCCTTTTCAACACAATATTTAAGAAGACGACTTTCAAATCATCTCAGCTATTACATGTATATGGAAAACCTCTATAATTGAAATAATGATCATTGAATAGAGTTGAAAACATTGTAGCAATTTCTCCGTTTGCTTCATTTTCAAATACGTCTGCTGTACATGTGTCAAAATGAGTCGAAGCACTTTTTCAAAAATGTTTCAGTCATATCACATCCACACATTCACCGACATGCAGCAGCATGTAGATAACAGTTACGATTGCATGATCAAATCTGATACAGATAAATTAGAATCAGGCGAAATCGATCTAAACAAACGTCATTTTTTTGTTCTGTATCAAAAATAATCATCTTTCCAGCTTCTGTATTTTTATTTCTGAAATATTTTCAAAGCCGCCCAACTCTAAATGTGGGTATGTAATCAAGTTTACTGCAGCAGACGACTTTGAACATATTTTGTCAAATAATGGAAAATCTCTATAGTTGAATAGATAACCTATGACTAACAGTGGAAAACATTGTGACAAAAGGAGAAATTGCACGTTTTGTGCAATTTCTTCTTTTGTTACTATGTTTTCAAAAGGTCGTCTGCTGCAGAGGCATCAGAAAGCGTCTATATGAGGGAAAGGGTTAAGACTCTTCCCAATTTAGAACAGCAAAAGAAAATGTTTCGACTTTGGAACAAGTGAAAATAGAAGGCAGAGCAGGAATTAGCCTGTCCATGGGAAAAGGTACTGCCTGGCGGTTGCACAGTCTGATCAAGATCTGCATTGTTTACACTTTACTTACACAGTCAGATCAAGATCTGCATTGTTTACACTTTACTTACACAGTCTGATCAAGATCTGCATTGTTTACACTTTACTTACACAAGCTTTGTATGAAGCATCTGTCAACTTGTTTAGATTCTGATAAGATGTATCACATGTATGAGCTGATTTTAACCCTTTCCCTCATACGAACAAATTTTGTCAAAAAATAGAAAATCTCTTTAATTGAATGAATAACCTATGACTAAAAGTGTAAAACATTGTGGCAAAAGGAGAAATTGCTCGTTTTGAGCAATTTCTTCTTATGTCACAATGTTTTCAAAAATTCGTCTGCTGCAGAGGCATCAGAAAGCGTCTATATGAGGGAAAGGTTTAATCTTCATTGTTCAAAAATGCCAACATTCACCTTTTCCATAATGGACAGACTCAATTTATAGTTTGAAAATGAGGAAATGCTCTTCCCTAGCAATTTGTTATAATATTTTAGGTGAGCCTACCTGCAAACATGCCATAAGTTAAAGTGTTATTATTTAATAATATATCTTCTTTAGAGAGGAGATACATAAATATGAGGAAAAATTGGGTTAAAAGCCACATTTTCTGATAAGCCTTAATGGAAAGTCTCCCCAGAATTTATGTCCATTCATCTTATATAACCCATAAACAAAGTCAGGTTTCGACTGATTTCAGATAGTAAGTAATTTGGCCATCTTGATAAATAAAGTGCATTGAATCTAAACAGGAACTTTAACCCTTTCTCACATACTGACGATTTCTGACACCTCGGCAACAGAAGTCTTTTGAAAATGTTGTGACAAAAGGAGAAATTGCTCATCATGAGTAAATTCTCTTTTTGCCACAATGTTTTTATCTCTTATCAAAAAATGATCCTTATATTTAAATAGATATTTTGTATGTTTAACTAAATGTGTTCAAAGTCATCTACTGTTGTCTACTTTCAACAGTTGTATTCCCGCATTTCCTGGCTAAGTTACCAGTACTTCTGGTTCTTTTATCCTGAAATCAGCTACTCAGTTGTAGCATGAACCTGTCAATCCAGCACAACAAGGAGGAAAAGCCATTACTACCATTTTAAAAAGCTTTGGTATGATCTGGCCAGGAATCAAACCCGAAACCTCCTGCACCTGAGGTAGATGCTCTACAACTACACTAATGAGGTGTTCTAAGGAAAATAATTTAAAAAATGGAAGGAATTTCTTGAATTTCTTTTATACAAAGTTAAAAAACATTGTGGGAAAAGAAATATGGATTAATATCGTCAATCCCACAAGGTTGTCTGCTTTAAAGGTGTAAACATGTCATCTGCATCAGGGAAAGTGTTAATTCAAGTATTGAATACAAGAGTTTGTAATTATACACAGTTCTACCAGTCTTGATTTACCCTTTCCTAAATACAACCAGAGACATATAAAAACATGTGTTTATGCATATCTCTGATACAACAAATCAGCAGCAGACCACTTTGAAAACGTCTTGACAAAAATATGAAAAACCTTTGTAAATGAAAGTACATTATTTGAGTATAATTGAAAAGGTTATGGCAAAGGCAGAAAGTGTTCACAGCATTGGTCTTCTTGAAAATTTGTTCAAAGAACTTAATTCCATGCAGAATTCTAGTTGTCTGAAAGGAAAGACGTCAATAAATTTTAAAAGTCTTCTTGTTTGAAACAGAAAGGTGTAGAACTTAGAGATTTGGTTTGTAGTATTGTCTAATGGTCCTCTACCAAGATTGTTCAAATTATGCGCCTCAGGGGTCAACATTGGCCCTAGCCTTAGAGTCACCCGTTTTACATAAAGATATATAGGGAAAGACTTAGAAAATCTTCTTGTCTGAAACCAAAAGGCCTTTAGCTTAGATATTTGGTGTATAACATGGTCCTCTACCAAGATTGTTCAAATTATGCCCCAGTGTTCAAAATTGTCCCTGCCCTGGAGTCAACTGTTTCACAAAGAGAAATATATGGAAAATCTTTCAAAATCTTCTTGTCTGAAACCAAAATATAGCTTATATATTTGATATGTAACATTGTGTTATCCTTTTTGCTATGCATGAAAGGCTAACCGCTGACTCCTCATCTCGGGTATCTACCAAACTACGTCAACGGCAGATTATATTTTAAGTGCGGTACTTGAAAATTCATCAAGGAATGTTTATATTTTAAGTGCAGTACTTGAAAATCTGTCAATGCCAGAGTTACTTTTAATATCTGTAGTTAAAAAGTCGTTAAATAGCTTTAATTGATATTGCCGCTTACCAATGAACAGTGTACAGTTAAGACAATTCCATTGGTCAGTGGTCAAGCTTGACTGCAGTATTTAATGCTGTGTATCAGTGAATATCAGGAGAACAACTACTACTACAACTACAACTAGAAGGTGGTTTCGGTCGTGACTCCGGTCGTGAGTCCGGGCGGGACTCCGGGTTGATGAAAGGACTGGTTTAAGTTCTGACTGGTGGTAGTCGTAGAAACTAATATAAGTTATTTGAATTACTGACTTACACGTTTATTGCCGTATTAGGAGTCCGGTGTTTTTAGACATATGATTTATTTGTGTGTATTATAAGCTATAGTATAAATATTCAGATATATAAAAATATTAGAAGTGATTATATTTGTTGACTTCTTTGACACACAGACAGTTATTATTATTCCGTTTATATTTAACGTTCAGGTGAACTGAACATTATAGCAGAGTCGCATTTTAAAACACAACGCACTATCATTTAATTTGGATTGGAGTTAAGCGATCATCGAACTCCAAATCTATACGATCACTATTCGAAGTACTACAATTGTCTAGTGGTCCTCTTCCTAAATCGTTAAAACTATGCCCCAGTCAAACTTGGCCCTGCCTCTGGAGTCACCTGTTACATAGAGTGATATAGGACAAACTTCGCATTCTCATTCTTGCCAAATGTGTTATCTTAGATTGCTATAATAGAGTAAAGAATGAACTCACATGTGTTAACTTTATATTTCAGAGCTATAGACACTATCAATGGTGTTCTTGACGTCCATAAAAACTACTGGAAGAGCCTGAAATTTAGAGGTAAGATAGTCTTCATGTCCCACATACAACACATCTTCAGAAGACCACTTAAAATTTGAAAACATCTAGGCAAAATATGGAAAATCACTACAGTTTAGGTTAAATTATTAAATAGAGTTGAAAACATTGTGGCAAAAGTAGACTCAATATGAGCAATTGCTACTTTTGCAACAATGTTATAAAATATTGTCTGCTATGAGAAAAGGTTTAAGAAAGGGTGGTTTGGTGAGCATGTTTATGTGAAGTTCAAGATGTTTACCCTTTCCCACATACAGCAAATCTGCAGCAGATGAAAACATACCCGAATTGCTCTTTGAAACTCCCTTCAAATGAAAGTACAATAATTGAAAAGAGTTAAAAACATGGAGACAAAAGGAGAAATTGCTCGTTTTGAGAAATTTCTTCTTTCGTCGCCATGTTTTGAAAAAGCTGTCTGCTGCAGAGGCGTCAGAAAGCGTTTAACTGAGGGAAAGGGTTAATTAAAGTGTTATTTCCACTCAATAACTTTTCGATAATATAACCAATTCTATCCAAACTTTATAGGAAGGTAGCTTTAATAGAATTATACTGGTAGCCTGGGAATGTTTTGTGGGATCACTTGGTAAAGGTCACTTACTTAAATTAGTTCAAAGATATATTTTGACAAAACTAAACCAAATTTGTGATTGTATTTTAGGTCAATTAGGCCAAGGTCACTGAAACTAAGTAAAAAGAGCCAAATTTTTATTTTGACAATAACTCTTTAGCCTTCACGTGATCGAACTTTATGGATAGATAGCCTACACTATGACATTGCTTGAAATTATAAGTTTGGTATCTCTGGCCACTGTTACCAAAAATAGAAAAATCTTTTCTACTAAATAGACAGCTTACTTGAGGATCTTTATGAGGATTGTATTTGGGGTCACATAAACCAAAACTAGAAAATTTGTTTCCGCTCAACAACTTTGGTTTTGCATGACTAATATATAGGGATTGAACTTTTGAATAAGTGTTTAAATTGAAAAAAAAAAAAAAATCATAATATCTTAGGCTAGGCATGGCATTCTCTGACCAAACTTCTTGGTTTGACAGCTTACATCAACTCCTTTCTATGGATTGCATTTTGGTTTATTCAAATCAAGGTCACTTTCAATTAAAATAGGTTATTTTATACTCATTTTGTGACAGTAAAATATCGTTTGAGTACCAAAATTGGAGGTGTTTTTTTCACATTTGTAGATACATTTTGCTGATGTTTTTAGCTCACCTGTGCACGAAGTGCTCAAGGTGAGTTATTGTGATGGCCTTTTGTCCGGCGTCCGTCGTCCGTCAACTTTTTCTCCTCAGTAACCAGTGGGTCAATTGGGATGAAACTTCACAGGAAGCATCCTCACATTGACCTCACCAAAATTCCTTAACATTTTTGGGATCCATGCAGAATTCTGGTTTCCATGGCAACGAAATGAAAAAAACTTTAAAATTCTTCTTTTCCAAAACTGGTTGGCAGATTTTCAAATAATTTTGTAGAAATGTTCCTTGGATGACCCGCTATCAGATTCCTTCAAGCCATATTGATTGGTCGAAAAACATGGCTGCCAGGGGGCGAGGCTATTTTGCCTTATATGCAGCTATAGTGAAAACTTAAAATGTCTTCTCCTCTGAAAGTGTCAGGCCAATTTTCAAATAATTTTGTAGAAATATTCCTTAGGTGACCCTCTATCAGATTCCTTAAAGCCATGTTTATTAGTCAAAAAACATGGCCGCCACAGGGCGGGGCTATTTTGCCTTATATGACTTTAGTGAAAACTTAAAAAAAATTCTCATCCGAAAGTGGTTGGCCGATTTTCAAATATTTTTGTAGAAATATTGCTAGTGTGACCCTCTATCAGATTCCTTCAAGCCATGTTGATTGGTCAAAAACTACGGCTATAGTGGGAAAAAAATCAGGTGAGTGATCCAGGGCCATCATGGCCCTCTTGTTTATTTTTCTGCAGGTTGAGACTTCACTATTGTTTGTCTGTCTGTCATGCTTTGACTTGGTAATCAGTTCTTGGCATGCAACCCTTTCCTTCCTTTGATTACTTTTATGTATTTTGTAAATTATGTATTTCAGTTGCCATTCCAATTCAAAGACCAATTCAAAAGCCAGTGTCACCAGATGCAGGTGAAACAACAGACAGGTACAGTCACCTCCCTTTCCCAGTTGTCCCATCAGATGGTGCATCAAATAATGACAATATATGTCCACCAGAAGTATGGGACACATGGGATTAGCTTTAGAGTGCTGTGATATTTTTTTTCATCCAACATCTCTTTACTATACATATTAGAGATGAAATTATAGACATAGATAAACAATCATTGTGTGTGTGTTTCAATAATTATTATTGAGCATTTTTAAAACTGAAGAAACAAATACATGAACAGTCAAACCTGTGCTAAAGACCACCTTTGTTTAGCAATTCCCTGTCTATAGCAATCACACTTATATTTTCCCAATTGCTCAATTTCTGATTAATGACCCTGTAATTAAAGACCACTGCATCTGCAAACACACGATCTGGGCCAGCCATAATGGGGTCTTCTTGCTTTTACGTATTGGCATCACATACAAGTATGTGGACATACATGTATTGGGGCTAATCTTCTAGTTATTTCTCAGACATTGTGAGGATCATTATATTTTATTTACACAGATAGTAGGAAATTAGGAATATTATGTTAATTTTGTGTGTATGCATGGACTGAAATCGCTTCACTGGCTGCTGATGCCAAAACAATATGTTTTGCCATACAGAGCTATTGATCTTTGTTTTACGGAAGTTATCAGTAGCGCATTAGAACATGAGTTGATTAAGATCTGTGTAAGCATTCAGATACCTTGTTTCTAATCCATACTGTTTATAACTCTGTCACTGCCGAATTTCACAAAGTCAACTCTTCCATGTTGAAAACTGGACCACTCCATTTTTCATCCAACAGAACATTTGGTAAAATTTAACATCCAAGTAGCAAACAATGCAGGTTTCAGGAGAGACAGCTCGTTATGGGCTGTCTCACCTGAATCTGAATTGTTTGCAAAAGCCTTTAATTCCTTTGCGCAGTGAAAGAGATAAGATGTTTTTTCAAAACTTCTGTTACTGTTTTGCAACAAGCACATACCTATACTAGTTGTGAATGCTGTAAGGTTGGTTTATTGTAGACCCCTGCTCATTTCAACAATACTAATTACAGCGGGCTTTTGTAGACCCCTGCTCATTTCTACAATACTTACATTTGGTTTTGGTAGACCCCTGCTCATTTCTACAATACTTACAGTTGGTTTTGGTAGACCCCTGCTCATTTCTACAATACTTACAGTTGGTTTTTGTAGACCCCTGCTCATTTCTACAATACTTACAGTTGGTTTTTGTAGACCCCTGCTCATTTCTACAATACTTACAGTTGGTTTTTGTAGACCCCTGCTCATTTCAACAATACTAATTACAGCGGGCTTTTGTAGACCCCTGCTCATTTCTACAATACTTACATTTGGTTTTGGTAGACCCCTGCTCATTTCTACAATACTTACAGTTGGTTTTGGTAGACCCCTGCTCATTTCTACAATACTTACAGTTGGTTTTTGTAGACCCCTGCTCATTTCTACAATACTTACAGTGGGTTTTTGTAGACCCCTGCTCATATCTACAATACTTACAATTGGTTTTCAGAGAGGGGTGCTCATATATTCTATGCAACTGTATTACAGTTATGCAGATTCTATCTATTGAAATGATTTTGTTTTCGGTAATCCATTACATCACAATTACAACATTTGACGCAGACAACTTTTTTGAAAACATTAAAATTACGTGAAAATGCTAAATATGCAATATTTTCAACTCTTTGTCAAAAAGTTACTTCCAGTTTTCCATATTTTTGAACTTGTTCATCTTTTGTTTGTAAGGTAGACAACATTTGAAATATCATGTGAAGTAATGTGTTAATACATTCAGGAACCTAGATATGATCTGTGTCTCTGTCAGTGGTACATACATGTATAGTGATAGTATATGTATATGTTGTCCTATAAATTATCGGAAAATAAATTATAATTGAGATAATTCTAGCTAGAAGACATGTTTGGATTTTATTTTAACCAATAGTTTATTATCAATTATAGTTATTTAATAGATCACCTGAGCCGAATGCTCAAGGTGATCTATTTTGATCCCTCTCTGTCTGTAGACCTTCCGTCATTTACATTTGTCTTACTTTTAGCTTTGAACAACATCTCCTAAACCACTGTATCAATTTCAACCAAACTTCACAGGAATGATCCTTTGGGGATCCTCTTTTAAAATAGTTCAAAGATTTAAATCCATAAAGAACTTTATTTGCTGTGGATTCAGAAAGGAGCGAAATTTAGTCAACCTTTAAGTCTTCTCCTATAAATCCACACCAATCCGACATCAATCATCAAAGGGTCAAAATGACAATTTTTTAAGAAATCCATTCTTACGAAAGTGTCAGTCTGATTTCAAGACAAATGCGTGGAAATATTCCTTCAGTGACCTTCTACATCATTTTTCAAAGGCAATAGTGATTGATTGAAAGACAAAGCATACAGGTGGCATCACCAAAGGGGTAAAATTAACTTTAAGTTTCAAATGACATCTCCCCGTCACCCAATGGATCAATTCCAACCAAACTTAATAGAAATTTTACTTTGGGAGTCCTCTTTAAAAATTGTTCAAAGATATAAAATTCAAGGGTCAAAATGACAATTTTTTAAGAAATCCATTCTTACGAAAGTGTTAGTCTGATTTCAAGACAAATGCGTGGAAATATTCCTTCAGTGACCTTCTACATCATTTTTCAAAGGCAATAGTGATTGATTGAAAAACAAAGCATACAGGTGGCATCACCAAAGGGGTAAAATTAACTTTAAGTTTCAAATGACATCTCCCCCTCACCCAATGGATCAATTCCAACCAAACTTAATAGAGATTTTACTTTGAGAGTCCTCTTTAAAAATTGTTCAAAGATATAAATTTCATACAGAACTTTGGTTGCTGCTGCATCAGTGTTTCTCCACAAAAAGTTTTCAAGCCATATTGAAAAACATGGCCACCAGACTGCATCATAAAAGGGGCAAATTGTCAAAACTTTAAAATTCTATTCTTATAAAGTTCTTGTCTGGTTTCAAAATGGTTTAGCAGAAATGCTCTCTTAGTGACACTGTACATAATTTGTTCAATTAATACTGATTGAATGAAAAAGATAGCTGTAAGGCAGCATCAGAAAAAGGGTAAAAGGAACATTAAATTTAAACAACATCTCCTCCTAGACCATTGGACTGATATCAACCAAACTTAGCAGAAGTGTGGTGGTCCTCTTTCAAATTGTTCAAAGATGTTATGCCTTATTACAAATGTCCTGTACTGATAAGTTGTTTCATTTACAGTTCTTTCCCACTCTTGATCATATTTTCCCTTATATTGGCAGTAGCATTAGCTACTATACTACCACTCAGGTGATCTATTTGGGGCCATATTGGCCCTCTTGTTTTTAAAGGTAAAACTATCTAAGGGGAAAAACACATTCTGTTAGAAAAATGAAAATATATATCCCATACTCTGTAGAGCAAAAGAGAAATGGCTTATTTAAGTAAATGGAAAGAAAGGACCTGTCAAATGTTAATGCTTTATACTGCACACTATTGATCTTCTGTGTCTTATAAGATTATACAGGAAATCAATACTTTGACATTTTTGGGAACCAATCCTTTGAAATTTGTGTACATGCATTTAAGCCTTCATGACCAATCTTTCATTCCTAGAATTATTTTGTCAAACTAGTTATGGTCTATGACATGCATAAGTCAGACATGGTACACACATTGTGCTATCCTTGTCCTGTGGCCATGAAGTGCGGGATGAGCTATTGTGATCGCTATACAACCGGCGGCATCTGGCGGCATCTGGAGGTCATATGACTGTATTTCCTGACTGCTCCATTACTGTTGTACCAGTTGAATGATTTTGAAATAACTCGCCACAATTGTTCACCATATCCAGACTATGTGCAGAGAGCGCATTTTACAACCAGCTTGGTTCAAAATCACAATTAGAGGTCAAAGGTCTATATTTCATGTCCAACATATATCTAGAATGAAATAACCCGCTACATATCTTCACCATATTTAGACCACTTTCAGAGTGCATGTTTTAGCCAGCTCAGTTAAAGGTCAATTTAACATTTAAAGGTCAAATGTCATGTAACTAGTTCATATCTCTTACGATTTTGAAACAACTCTCCACAACAAGTATTCATCATATTGAGACAATGTTCAAAGCGCATGTTTCTGCCAGTTAAATTGAAGGTCAATGTCTACTAAGGGATCAAAGGTCATAGGATTTTATTTCATGATCGCTCCACAACTATTGTGTTGCTTGAAGGATTTTGAAATAACCTGCTACAAATGTTCACCATATTGAGGTGATGTGCAGAGCGCATGTTTCTGCCATACGAACTTTATTCAAACATCCCGTACCAGTATTATTGACAAACTGCTGCAAGGGAGACATATTTTTGTTTAGACAAACAACCATCTAGTTGCCTTTTGACTTACCCGTGAGACCATGTTCTTTGCGAGCTTCTAACCCTTCCCTACATACAACGAATTTGCAGCAGACGACTTTGAAAACATTGAGGCAAAACTATGGAAACTCTACTTAATTAAAAAGTAGATTTTCGAATAGTGTTAAAATCAATGTTGCAAAAGGAGAAATCGCTCATTATGAGCAATTTCTCTTTTTGATATCATGATTTTATACGTCGCCTGCTCTACACGTGTCGGAATACGTTTTCAATTTAGAAAGGGCTAAAATCGTTGGATGTTCGTGATTGGTCGTCGGTGTCATCCCTAGTTAACGTTTTGCATCAAAACGTGTACTTCTTATCAGCTGGTCGTATGTAAAATTAAAGCGCTGAAAGCGCTGATGGTATAGGGGCATATGTAAGTTGAAAATGTATGGCATAGTCAATATGGACAAACATTGTTGAAACAATAAATCATCGACCTTTAAACAAACAAACCAAATATTTTTGAAACAACACAGATACAGCACAGCCTGCCAATTATCAATACCTCAGTTATCAAAGTTTGACCTTTATCTTGTATAAACAAATTGAATCACGAAGGACAAAAGATTGACACACAACTGTGTAGCGACCCTTAATTAAAATATTTCCAGTTCAGAAAACACTAAAGATCCACAATGTGTATTGCAATCATGCTCATAAATGAAAGACAATCGAAAGCATGCTAGAGTTATGTCTCTTGTGCACTGCACATCTGCAGCTTATTAGTTTCCTATACACGAAGTATTATATGTATTCATTGAACATCTATTGAGACAATGACCGAAGAAATATATGAACAAAATGACTTTATACCTAATTTGTTTGTTTGTTTGTTTGGAGTTTAACGCCGCTTTCAACAGCTTTGGTCATATCACGGCGGTCAGTGCACCTACCCATGTTTCCTGGCTTTCTCACACCAGTACTTACACAACATTCTTTCGAAGCCACTGACTACTTTCTCACATAGATCAGAGGTGAGAGGCAATGGAAAACATCGCCCGAAAGAATGTCGCCGCAACCGGGTATCGAACCCGTGACCTCCAGATCACACTTTATACCTAAAGTAACAGATCAGATTTGCGTTCGAAATATTGTATCGATCTCCTTATCCCAATGTATAAGTGTGACGAATTTGAAACGGACAAACGGACGGATGGATGAACAGACAGTCAGTCGCTCCGGACAAAGAACAAAGCTTGGGGAAGCACTCATTAACGAACAAGAGCATTTCACGGAACGCATGTGTTGCACGCGAAAGTCATGTAATAAGTCAGAACATGGAAAGATAAAAATATACACACTCCAAACACAACATGCTAATGTTTTGGTAATGGTGCACATCTGTTCGTTATAAGTTACCTACACACCAAGTTTTAAATGGATACAATGAAAATTAATTGAGAAAATGGCTTGACTAAATAAGGAAACATGGAGATTATAAAATAAGCAGACCAGAGTTATGTACCTAGTATTTTGCCGTTCTCCTGATCACACGGTATACGTGTGACCACTTCGAAATGAATCTGCTAAACAGAAACATCGTTTTGACCAATTAATGCAAACTATGACGGACGGGCGAATTCTCATTCAGGTAGACAGCCGGCCGGACGCCGGATAATGCCTCCAAGCTTTACAGAAAGAGACAACCCATAAAGTATTGATTACAGAAGACTGGTTCTATGCGTCAAAGCACATCTTGGTTTAGGAAAGGGCTAACATGTTATGGTATTTGTAATGTATTTGCAGTTTAATTGAATCTCCGAAAAGGGCCCGTACAAGGTTAATTGACAAAAACCTATTTAGACTACATTTCTAGTTTATTTTACTGCTAGGACTAGATTACATGTTGAAATTAACTAACAACACTGACATTGAGGTCAATCATATGTCAGAGTGTGTTTCACTCATTGGAACTATTTTGTCTCATTAATTAATGCAAGCGGATTGTTGTTCGTGAATAGATCGAACCAATGAAATCAGTGTTAAAGCTGGTTATAACCAATACAAACTCGATTAAGTTATGTAGCTTTGTTGCAGCCGTAAGTCGACTTTTCGAAAGCAGGCTAGGAATTGGATAGGGGCGAAAAGCCCCTATCCCAAAAGTAATAACGTGCAATGTTAGATATCCTCTACCAAAAGTGCCTAAACCCTTTTGCCCAAGATGACCACAAGATCTAAAACAAGAAAGTTCTTGAAGAAAGATAGCAAAGTTTTTTATGACGCCTCTAAACCAATACACTTCACAATTTCAAGATAATTACACACATTGTTCATAAGTTCGCTGACTACATAAATAGCCAGCAGAGCTTAATTCAGCTGCACGATTGGTTTTGTTATAAAACATGTCCCAGATATCAAGTGAGTGAAACGGAACCTACCGAACCACTGGTATCCTTTCTCTTATTAATACCGCGGGGAAGTTCTAACGGATATTGGTACAAAGCGAGTCGAGTGACAGTCGACAGATAACAACAACAGAGGGACGTTCTCTCGAAAGAATATTACTTTTCTAAGAACCACATATGGACAAGCCCGTACGTATTATTCATAATGAGTTCCACCGTCAACCAAAATTAAAATGATTCCGGTACAATGTCATATATGCCTACTTTATATCGCTCGTAAATATGACATCTAGTGTAGGCAAAAGATTGTGTCTGTCAACTTCTTTCCCGTTGAAACAGTTTCCTTTTTAGCTCGACTATTCGAAGAATATGAGAGCTATACAACTCACCATGGCGTCGGCGTCCACGTCACACGTTGGTTAAGGTTTTGCATGCAAGTACTTAAATACTACATGTATTGCATTGAAACTTTCTACAACCCTACTAAACTATCACACCTATGTAGATTATCAAGTTAGATAACTCTATCCTGCATTTTATGCAAGTTATGGCCCTTTTTTACTTAGAAATTCTGGTTAAAGTTTTACGTGCAACTAAATTAAGAGTCCATATCTCAGTATTTACTTGATGCATTGCATTACAACTTTCTACAACTCTACCCAAGCATCACACCTATGTAGGTTATCAGATTAGATAACTGTATCCTGCATTTTATGCAAGTTATGGCCCCTTTTTTACTTAGAAATTCTGGTTAAAGTTTTGCGTGCAACTACATTAAGAGTCCATATCTCAGTATTCACTTGATGCATTGCATTGCAACTTTATACAACCCTACCCAAGCATCACACTTATGTAGATTATCAAGTTAGATAACTCTATCCTGCATTTTATTCAAATTATGGCCTTAAGAGTCCCTATCTCAGTATTTACTAGATGCATTGCATTGAAACTTTATACAACCCTACCCAACTATCACACCTATGTAAATTATTAAGTATGATAACTCTATCCTGCATTTTAGGCAAGTTATAGCCCTTTTTTTACTTAGAAATTCTTGTTAAAGTTTTGCATACAACTATATTAAGAGACCATTTCTTAGTAACTACTTGATGCATTGCATTGAAACTTTATACAACCCTTCCCAACCATCACGCCTATGTAAACAATCAAGTATGATAACTCCAGTATATTTTGCAATTTATGGCTCTTTTTTTAACTAGAAATTCGGTTAAAGTTTTGCATGCAACTACATTAAGAGTCGATATCCTAGTATTTACTTCATGCATTGCTTTGAAACTTTATGCAACCCTATCCAACTATCACACCTATGTTGATTTTCAAGTTAAATAACTCTATCCTGCATTTTATTCAAGTTATGGTCCTTTTTGGACTTACAAATTCTGGTTAAAGTGTTGCATGCAACTACATTAAGAGACCATATCTTGGTAACTACTTCATGCATTGCATTGACACTTTATACAGCCCTTCCCAATCATCACACCTATGTAAACAATCAAATACGATAACTATCCAGCATTTTATGCAAGTTATGGCCCTTTTTAGACTTAGAAATTCTGGATTAAGTTTTGCAACTACATTTAGAGTGTAATCTGATTAACAACTTGAAGCATTGTATTGAAACTTTATACAACCTTTCCCAATTTCACATCTATAAATACAACCAATTAGGATATCTCTATCCTGCATATGGTACAAATTGTTGCCCTTTTTTGACTTAGAAATTATGGTTAAGGGTTTGCGTGCAACTACATTAAGAGTCCATATATTATTAACTACTTGATGCATTCCATTGCCTTCCTAACCATCACACTTATTAAAATAATCAAGTTAAATAATTCTATCCTGCATATAATGCAAATAATCACCCTTTAAGACATTGTGGTTAATGTTTTGCATGCAACTACATTAAGAGTCCATTATCTCAGTAACTTAAATAAGCGGTGGAATAGTCGAGCGCGCTGTCCTCCGACAGCTCTTGTTAACTTAATAATTGCCTGTTTTGTCGGGTCTTCTCAATAATTATCTACTTTTTTCGAAGACGTTACTTTTTTTGGTTTTGATTTTTCAAATCAACGACAAATTCTTAAAAACTCCTACTTTTGAAAGTGTACGGCGGCTAAATGATTTTCAAATGTCAAAAACACCAGAATAATTATAGGGTCTTTGTTGCTCTCCTAATCCTTGACCCTTGCCCGGATCCAGACTTGTTTTCATATATCAGCAGCAAAAAACTTAAGTAAACATAATGAAAAAAGTGAAATTGATAATGAGCAATTTCTTCTTTCGTCAGAATGTTTTCAACCCTATTCAATATTTATTCAATCATTTATAGAGATTTCCATATACATGTCAAGATGTATTGGAATTCGTCTGGTGCAGATTTGTTGTATATAGGAAAAGGTTAAGATGTTAAAACATTGACACATTGTTCGTGCAAGTTGACTTTAATTCCATAAGGAAACCCTGCTCGGCGGTATAAACTACAGTCAGCATCACATTATTGACACATTCTGACACAGTTTTATTAACATTCAGCGCACCTTGTACCAAGTTGTATTGGCATTTGGCGCACCATGTACCCATTAACGTGTATCAGGACTGATACTGATCCACGCACATACCTCAACAAAAGAATTAAAACAATTTAGTGAACAAGAAGAATATTTGCAAAACAAAGATGTCTGAGTTTTTCGCACACTTGATTATTTGCTCATTTCATCACAACGTGCTCATGGTGAACTATTCGGATGCCTTTATTTCCGTCGTTCATCCGTCCGGACGTCCGTCCTCAACTTTACTAGACAAAACTTCCAACGCACATATGTACATAAGTATCAATATTTCATTTAATATTATACCAAATACACTGACTTATCCTGCGAAAAATGCACCCTTCAATCAATTAATGCATTTTATTGTAATCTACTGTGGTATTTTGTTAAGTTGTGTTATTTTGTTTTGTTACAGGATAGTTATGTGATACTCTTGTCACATTGCAGTGTATTTGGTATAATATTAAATGAAATATTGATACTTATGTACATATGGGCGTTGGAAGTTTTGTCTAGTATAGTTATTTAATTGACATCTCCTTAACCGCTGTGGAAGACAGTGGTGCAGAGGTAGAGCGTCGGCCTCTCACATCAAAGGTCCCTGGTTCGAGTCCCGTGATGATCGGGTCCTGACTTTGGGATTTTTCCACACAATCGGCGCGAGTACTGGTTAAGTATTCAGGAATCAGACATCGAGCGTGATTAATATAAGCTTAAAGCTTGTTTCGCAATCGATTTAAAATAAATAAGTTTAAACTAACCGCTGTTTGGATTTTGACCAAACTTGGTAGGAATGCTCATTGGTTGTATAGTTACGATCCATTTGCATAACTAGATCACAGGAGCTTTAAATATATTTTATGTCTAGGGAAATTAACAGTCTGATTTGAAACAAAAAATTGGTACAAATGATCCTCGGGGGACTCTTTATCAAGATTTGTTCAAATTATTCCGATCTGTTAAAATAACTGGCCATCAGGGGGGCGGGCTTATTTTCCAAATATGATTACAATAAACACTTTAAAAATAGCTGGTTTTTCAAAATTTGCCTTAAATGAATGTAGTAGACATTTAGAACAAAAGCTTTTCCAAAAGTACTGGCCATAATGGAAATATTCATTTGGTGAACCTCTACCTAAATTGTTCAAAATATTTTAATCCAGGGGTCGGGTGGGTTCTTTTTCCATGTGTATATGGTAAACACTTACCCACGGAGAGTGTTCTGCAACCATACAAACAACTTCAAAATAATGTCACAGAAATGTTCCTTATGTTATCCTGTTAGAAAGACTTTGATTATATGTAGAACTTTGGTTGCTGTGGCATCAGAAATAAGGAAAAGTACTGGTCTGTACACTGGTCCGATTAAAAAATAAACTGGGACAAACGATCTTTGGGTGACCTTCTACAAAGATTGTGGAATGTATTTCAATTCAATGAAAGCGATGGCCGCCAGCTTGTTTTCCTTCTATGTATTTAAAGTGAAAACTTGAATCATGTCTCTTACACAAAAGCATTCGCCCGATTTGACAATTATTTGGCTGAAGGATTCCATTATGTTACCCTGTATCATAATATTTCAAATTATTTCGATTTGTTGATAAGCATTACCACCGTTTGGCAGGGCTGGTTTGCCTTATATGAGCCATCCCACGAGAAACCCAACATTGTGGACTCTGCGTAAAGTATCGAGCCTGATCAGCCTAACATGCCGCGCAGGCTTATCCTGATATACACTTTTCGCCTCATGTGGATTTTTTGTTTCAGGAATCATAACTATATACCTCTATCCCCCTGAGATGGAATGTGTCGGCCTGGATCAGTCTGCGCGGACTGCGCAGGCTGATCTGGGTCGATACATTACGCAGAGTCCATAATGTTGATTTTCTCGTGGAACGGCTCATAGGTATAGAGTACAAACTTTGAAAATTATTTAACTTTCATTACTTCAGACGAGCGATATAGGACCGCGGTCCTGTTATATGTCTGTCTTACACTCGTTTTGATATGGATTGGCCTAACACTTGTATACACGTGATCTGATGGGCGTAAAGCACCGTTTTACATGTTCGTGGAGTTTGCTATGATATAATCTTACATGTGGGACCGGTATGAATACTTCGGAGAATTTCTGATCTATTAAACAATTTCCCATCAAATAACACGTTTGCAGCAGTCGAGTTTTCAAATAATATAGACAATTGGATGGTAAACATCTGCATTAACCCTTTCCCAAATAAAACAAATCTGCAGCAGATGATTTTAAAAACATATTTCCAAAAAATATGAAATTTCTGTTAATGTAAGTTAAAGTATTGAATAAAGTTGAACACATCAAAAGCAAGTTCTCCTTTTGCCACAATGTTTTTAAAAGTCGTCTGTTACCAATGCGTCTGTATAAGTGGAAGAAGTAAGCATCGGGAATTATAACCAACCATGTCCGGACTATTTCACTAACTAGATTGTGGGAAGGAACGCATGTGTGACCTGCTTTTTGGGAGAGCATATAGTTTTCGCTTTGTCCGTCCATCACGTCTGCCCGTACTTGTGAGAGAGTACTTGTGGGGTATCCTGAAGCCCACATTTTTGCATTGAGCATAACTCTAAAAGTACTGAAACTTGAAATATACATACATATCAATAATAGAGAGTGCATAATACAACTCCAAAAGTACGAAAGATATTTCGATGAAACATGAAATGTAGATAGATATTAAAGAGAGGAAGTGCATTACACAAGAACCATAACTCTATAATAAATAATAAAAATTAACTCTTTGTTTTTTTTTTTCTTTTAAAATTCTGGTTTCCATGGCAACCGAAATAAATAAATAGTGAAAACTCAAAAAAAATCTCCTCCAAAAGTGTCAGGCCGATTTTCAAATAATGTTGTAGAAATGTTCCTTGGGTGACCCACTATCAGATTCTTTCAAGCCAATGTGATTGGTCGAAAAACATGGCCGCCAGGGGTGTAGGGCTTTTTTGTCTTATATAGCTATAGTGAAAACTTAAAAAATCTTCTCCTCCGAAAGTGTTTGGCCAATTTTCATATTGTTTTGAAGAAATGTTCCTTGGGAGACCCTCTATCAGATACCTTCAAGCCAAGTTGATTGGTCGAAAAACATGGCCGCCAGGGGGTGGGGCTTTTTTGCCTTATATAGCTATAGTGAAAACTTAAACAATATTCTTCTCTGAAAGTGTTTAGCCAATTTTCAAAGAAATTGTAGAAATGTTCCTTGGGAGACCCTCTATCAGATTTCTTCAAGCCATGTTGATTGGTCGAAAAACATGGCCGCCAGAGGGCGGGGCTATTTTGCCTTATATTGCTATAGTGAAAACTTAAAAAATCTTCTCCTCCGAAAGTGTCAGACCGATTTTCAAATAATGTTCCTAGGGTGACCCTCTATCAGAGTCCTTCAAGCCATTTTGATTGGTCAAAAACTATGGCCGCCAGGTGGCGGGGCTATTTTTCCTTATATGGCTATAGTGAAAACTTTAAAAAATCTTCTCCTCCGAAAGTGTCCGGCCGATTTTCAAATAATTTTGTAGAAATGTTCCTAGGGTGACCCTCTATCAGGTTCCTTCAAGCCATGTTGATTGGTCAAAAAACATGGCCATCAGGGGGCGGGACTGTTGGAGATTTAATTTTTGCCTAATGGACGTGGAAATGTTCCTTGGGCCTCTTGTTTTGTTTGTGTTTTACGCCGTTTTCAACATTATCTTAGTTATATCACGGCGACAAAGTTCACTTATTCGTGATCCTTGGGTAAACAAACCAGTACTAGCTATGAAATGTGCCTTGCTCAAGGGCACTCCACCATGACCACAACGCCACGAATGGGGATCGAACCCGGGACGCCCGGCTCCAAATCCCCGACGCTAACCACTAGGCCACGGCGTGTAATTATGACCATATTAACGACCTTATACAAGATCACCTGTGTGTTGTTTGGAAGTAGTTTAACCGGCCCTTTCCCACCTGCAGACGCATTTTGACGCAATTGCAGCAGACGACTTTTGAAAACATTGTGGCCTAATGTGAAATTGCTCATGATGAGCAATTTCTACTTTGGCCACAATATTTTCAACTTTATTTAACAATTAAGTCATCTTTTATGGAGATTTTTCAGGTTAATGTTTTCAAAGTCATCTGCTGCATATTTGTTGTATGTGGGAAAGGTAGAAATAATGCAGTTGTCACGAGGATAACTTGTCTTTCTTTCTTGCTCAACTTTCTTTCTGGCAAGTGACAAAGTCATTGGAACAAGTCTTCTGCGGACTCGTTTCATATTGGAAGGTCAACTATTTCTTGGAAGAACACTTTGTGCGGTTTTGCCCACAGATACCAGTCTCGTTAACAATCTAAAATAGCATTTGACTATATACAGATGCCAGTTTCGTTAACAATCTAAACTAGCATTTGACTATATACAGATGCCAGTCTCGTTAACAATTTAAAATAGCATTTGACTATATACAGATGCCAGTCTCGTTAACAATCTAAAATAGCATTTGACTATATACAGATGCCAGTCTCGTTAAAAATCTAAAATAGTATTTCAATATATACAGATGCCAGTCTCGTTACAACTTTAAAATAAAATTTCAATATATAGTCGAATGCTATTTTATATTTAAACGAGACTGGCACCTGTGTGCAAATAAAATCCACAAAGTGTTCTTCCAAGAAATAGTTGACCTTCCAATATGAAACGAGTCCGCAGAAGACTGGTTCCAATTACTTTCTCACTTGCCAGAAAGAAAGTTGAGCAAGAAAGAAAGACACTGACGCTTGGATTTAGAATAATCCTTGTCATAGAGTGTGTCAACATGCTTAACCTAATCGAAAACAAGCTGTCTGTAACGGCATCAAACCACTACCTAGATCTACTGACTTGCAAGGCATACGAAATGAAGAACTTGGAAGTTGACAATGATTTAGCCCTTCTCGATATAACCTTATTGAATGGGTGTGCCACAGACAATTTGAAAAACATAAAAGGTTTACACGTGAATTTATCACGAGTGATATTTACGCGCTTGTAGCAAACGCAATATCACGAGGAATATGAAATCTCGTATTTACAAAACGTCGGAGGGTAAAGAATGATTACACGGGGTATCAGCAGTTAAAATTAGCTTTGCCATGGTGGAGCATGTGAGCCATGGTTCCCGCAGTCTTCTACAATTGTTTCCAGAAAAGAGGAACTTGTGTTTTCGCTCAATGTTGTGAGTACCAGAAAAACCGAACTTCAAATGTATGGTTCACTATGTTTCAGTGTTAAATTTGTTCATTGTATACATTTGTTTCGTTAAAAAAATTACATCAATCAAATATTTATCATTATAAAAGGTTTTTGGGACCTCATACGACTAAAACCGAGACTGAAATAGAAACACGATATTGCACCCGGGCGAGATCAAACCGAAATACCTGTGAAAATACCAAAATACATCCTCAGTCTAACTGTTTAATTAGTACTATTATGGTATTATGTAAATTAAATATGAGTTTATAAGACTTAGCAACGTAATTAACGGAATTAAACATCTTCTAAAAACCCAAGTATCTGGGCCATGATAACGGATTTACGACCCTTGGATCAGTATCGGATTTAGTCATATGAGATCCAAATAACTGTTCAAAATGATACACACATTTAAAGCACACAGCACGTTCTATTTTATGCCGTGTACTTTAGCTGCTGAAGCAGCACTTTCTACTTGTTTATTTCATATGTGAGCCATTAAAAGTCATGTTATTTCTCATAACTGGCGTTTTATTATTTTGATGAAATTCGTCAGTTTATTGGGCTTTAATGACGCGACTTAGGTGGTGATGATAAACAGATGATTTCATTTCATATCATCCGGGCGACTGATAGAGTCCTATAGGAATCATGTCTCATAATCTTTGCCTTATGGCCGGGTATTTCCATAAATCCTCGCAGTATATGTAATGTACATATACAAATAGCTGAATTTAAATGCTCATCCTTGACCCACGATATTTTCTTTTGTCTTTAAAATATGATTTTTATCGAATTTGTTTCTATCCGTATCTATAGATTCATGCAAAACGTAGTTATGAAGCTGGAAGAGTCTTAAATCTAGACAGTACGTCGCAGCATGTTATTGTCTTCAGCTTAATGATGGCGCCATTTTGATTATGTAATACAATGGAACCGCAATAAAAAACAATATCTTTTCCGATGAATATTTATTGTAAATTAGTCTCGTGATCAACAAATTAGACCTATATACGCTATATATTAATGTTTTACCAACTCGGAATATAGAAGAAAGTAGAAATAAGTATAGAAACATATTAATAACGTTTATATTAATGTAAACGTCCTAGAAATGTTTGCACTCGATTAGCGAAAAAAACAACTGTTAGGCATTTACGACCAGTATATCTAGATCCAGATCAGATCCAGATCAGACAGTGCATCCTTACTTTAAGGCTGGTTTTCCTGTAGCATCGCTCAAATGTTTACTCATTGTGTATTAATCACGGTGTAGCCCACATTCATAATGGACACGTGTCATGTACTTTGGTTGACTAAATAATGGGTACTATGAATTATTAAACCACCCCATAATCTGGCTACGATGAGGAACCAAAAAATGAATTCGATACTTTCATCTTTGTAATGAATTTGTACTTTTAAAGGTGGTTGTTATGAATGATTTAACCACAGCATTAGTTGAAAACAATAAAGTATAGTGTGTGTAGCGTTCAGGGAGACGCGATATATCGAAGTCAAATCGAACCAAGAAATTCATTCAATACTATCAGCTTTGTAATCAATATGTTCTTTTAAAGAATTTTGTTTATGAATAGCAAGCCAGTGATAGAAACGTTTCAAGAAAACAGCGATGCAGTAGTTATGATTGCTCAGTACTGCTGCTACATTGTTTTCCAAAGACGGATCAGTTCCAGCTAATGATTTGAGTTTTCTTGAGTCTAAGTTGTATTTCGTTTTGCGATTTGTAGTCTTTTTGCATTCCGTATTGGGGTCACATAAATGGTATTGACAGTGAAATCCCGCAATGCTTAACTTCTAGTTTTTCGTCAGATTATGGAATTTTTTCTCTTCTAAATGTAGTTGGACAGTGAGTATTCTGGTGAGACTGTGTGAATGTACATGATTGTCAGAGTCTGCACTGTGCGCACTGGCAACAAGACCCGAAATCGCCAGACGCGACTCATCAATGTATTCCGAAGTATGTTATATGAAGGATATACAATATATTATTCCGCTGTCTGTAAGAATATCATTGATGTTGTATTGTCAGCATTTTGGCCTTTATTGAACGTATAACAACACATTGCGTGACTGTATTTTACCTAACATTGTGGAATTGTAATATTTGTGTCTATTTTTCAGACGGGACAAGCGACAAATAATATCTCATTTCAACAGTTATTGATCAGTGTTGAGAAAAATTGTCACGCTTGGCCATGTTTACGTCTTGAACGCGTTTATTGTTCCTGCATTCACTACATTGACGAATTCTAAAATATTTTTACGTCTTGAACTTGTGTATTGTTCCTGCATTCACTACATTGACGAATTCTAAAATCCTTTTACGTCTTGAACTTGTGTATTGTTCCTGCATTCACTACATTGACGAATTCTAAAATCCTTTTACGTCTTGAACGTGTATATTGTTCCTGCATTCACTACATTGACGAATTCTAAAATCCTTTTACGTCTTGAACGTGTATATTGTTCCTGCATTCACTACATTGACGAATTCTAAAATCGCTTATGTGATTCTACTAAATGGTGTACGTGTGTAATACATGTATCTTTAGTTTGTATTATTTATCGAAAAAGAAAAATATATTTTAACCCTTCCCCTCATATAGACGCTTTCTGACGCCTCTGCAGCAGACGGTGTTTTGAAAACATAGTGACAAAAGAAGAAATTGCACAAAACGTGCAATTTCTCCTTTTGCCACAATGTTTTCCACTTTTCGTCATAGGTTATCCGTTAAATTATGGAGATTTTCTATGTTTTGACAAAATACGTTCAAAGTCGTCTGCTGCAGAATTGTCGTATGAGGGAAAGGGTTAAACAAACTTTTCTGTTTTGATTATTTTCTGTGTATGGCATGACATTTTCTCCTACTCTGAAAGATGTACCTAAGTATAAATGTTTATGAAATAGTCTAATGTTCCTCCCATGCTCTACTTACTATGTTATTTGTAGGCCAATGTTTTATTTTTGTATTTTGTAATACTCACGGGCATTTGGTCTTTTGAACATGGATTTGTAATAAACCTCTTCATATATATTTAAAACGGTAAACAAATATACAATAATCATTTCATTTTAACATAAATTGACATTACCTTTTTGTGCCGGGTTATCTTGCATGTCTGTGCATTTTCGCGAAATCTGCTTCCGGGAGAGCACAATTTCTTTGTACATTTTCCCACGTGTTTGAACAATGTACTTAACTCATGGAACAAAAAAAGAGAAATATATAACCGAAAAATATTCGTGATCGGTCCCTCGGCAATTAGGGATGTTTTATAATAAGACGGAAGTGTCTTAAATCACAACAAAGCATTGGGTGTCTGCAAATATCTTACTCACGAATGTCTGTATAAAGGGTGGTAAACAAACTAGATTTGTAACAACATCTTATTACATTATCGAGGCGATGCTGGAGTATGCAAATTATTGAAACGCTGTCTGAAGAGGTTATGCCTTAACCCTTTCCCAACTGCAGACGCATTTGCAGCAGACGACATTTGTAAACATTTTGGCAAAGGGAGAAACTGCTCATGATGAGCAATTTCAGCTTTTGTCAAAATGTTTTCAACTCAATTCAATAATAATTCTTAAATGTTCATAAATTGTCTATATTTTCGCCTAGATATTTTCAAAACAAAGTCAAATCCAGATTTGTCGTATGTAGGAAAGGGTTGCTTGAATGCAATAGTGTTGAGATGCTAGAGGGAAATATATTCTGAGGTTTTAAGAGAATTGTTCTGGTAATGCAGTAAAAACTAGTCACCGAACATTGTGTTCCAAGGAAAACACGTGAACTAGTTACCGAACATTGTGTTCCAAGGAAAACACGTGAACTAGTTACCGAACATTGTGTTCCAAGGAAAACACGTGAACTAGTCACCGAACATTGTGTTCCAAGGAAAACACGTGAACTAGTCACCGAACATTGTGTTCCCAGGAAAACACGTGAACTAGTCACCGAACATTGTGTTCCAAGGAAAACACGTGAACTAGTCACCGAACATTGTGTTCCAATGAAAACACGTGAACTAGTCACCGAACATTGTGTTCCAAGGAAAACACGTGTAGAGACGTTTTCATTTGTACGGAATGTTATTAAAACATGATACAATAATATATGTTAGCATAACATCAACGTGAATAGCATTGTACTTTCAACTTATCAAAATGTTTGTTTGCATACCTTGTTTTGTAATTTATGTATGTTTTCTTGTTTCTTTTACAATTTTCATTTGCTTTGGTAATTGGTATTGGTCAAAGACGTATAAAACCTGATGTTGCCGAATACAACTGAATTGAATTGAATTAGTTTAATTGTGTATACCTCTACACTTAAATGATGCAAACACATGGTTGTACTTCGGGAAACTAATTGATTTCAAAACCCGTTTTATCAGAATCTTAAAAAGTACGAGACTTAAGAGTTGTCGAGGGAGCCTCGAATTGATCACGAACCGGCCATGGTGAGCTTACTTGGCCATCCATGTCATTTCTGTTAGAATTGTCTGAAAGAGATGTCTAAAGATCATTACGATATCAGGATTGATTGAGAACCTGTCTGAACCAGTTATACACACCACAGACTTTAACCTTTTCCGAAATGCAACACGAAGCCTACGATGGAAATTCTCTGTAATTGAAGGTATACTTCTTGAGATAGAATTTAAAAAATTATGTCAAAGTAAAAAATTACTCCAGTTTTATCAACTCTTTAGGTTTTAGCTCACCTGAGCACAAAGTGAGCTTTTGTGATCACTCACCGTCCGTTGTCGTCCTCTGTCTGTTCACAATTTCCTACAAACTTTTTCTCTTAAACAAACGGACCAATTTCAAAATAATTTGACAGGAATGTTCCTTAGGTGGTTCAGTTTCAAAGTTGTTCCATCCAGAACTTTGGCTGCTTAGGCATCAGAAAAAGGGGGAAAGTGCCAAAACTTCCTGTCAAAAAGTGCAGGCCCGATTTGAAAATTATTTTGTACAAATGTTCCATGGGTTACCCTCTTTCAATATTGTTCAAATTATCCCCATCTGTTGAAAGACATGGCCGCCAGGGGTCGGAGCTTATTTTCCTTATATGTATATTTAGTGTATTTTCTTGTCAAAAACTACTAGCCTGATTTTAAAATTATGTTGAAAAGTGTTCCTTGTGTAACCTTATACCAAGGTTTTTCAACTTATTCCGATCCGTTGAAAAACATGACCGCCAAGGAGCGGAGCTTTTTCCTTATTAAATGTGTATAGTGAAAACTTAAAACAAATTAGCTTCTTGTTAAAAAGTACTGGACCGATTTGAAAATAATTTGGCACAAATGTTCTTTAGCTGACCCTACGTCAAGATTGTTCAAATTATTCTGATCCGTTAAAAAGCATGGCCGCCAGGGGCCGGAGCTTGTTTTCCTTATATGTTTATATATACGGTGAAAACTTAAACATTCTTCTTGTCCAAAACTATTGGCTTGATTTATGAAACAAATGTTCCCTGGGTGACCTTCAACCAAAGAAGTTAACATTATTAGGATCCATTGATAAATATGACCATAAGCGTGCGTTGCTTGTATGTATATATAGTGAAACCATCACAAATCTTCTTATTAAAAGCACATAGGCCCGATTTTGAAATAAGTTGACAAACATGTTCCTTGCGTGACCCTCTACCAAGACTGTTGAAATTATTACAATCCATTGTTAAATATGACTACAAGGGGGGTATTGCTTGTTTTCCTTGTATGCATATCGTAAGAACATTGAAAACTGTGTTTCTATTAATCCGGTGAGCGATTTAAGACCATCATGGTCCTCTTGGTTTTTTCACAATATTTTCAGAAGCCGTCTGGTGTTGATCCGTCAAAGTACGTCTGCATGTGGGAAAGAATTAAAAATAATAGAGATGAATGCTCTTATTTATTACACTGTAAACATTTGAGTCTCGCCCGGCGATTAGGAGTCTCCATTGTCCATGGGCTATAAGGTCTTCTTGCATGTGTTACCAGTGCTGTCAACAGAGCCTCCATTGTCCATGTAGAGTAACGCTTATGTTAATAATAACAATAATAACTAGAATTGTCTTTGCAAAAAACAGATGTCTCCCCCTCAAATATCTGTCAAAAGCTCTCAAAACATTCCAACCTATAAAGCAGACAATGGGTACTGCACATCGCCTTGATGAGGTGATTGATTGATTGATTGATTGGGGTTTAACGCCGTTTTTAACAATTTCTCAGTTATATCACGGCGGCCAGTTCACCTACTCATGCATTTCCTGGTGTTCTCACACCAGTACTCCACACAACAATCTTCCCAAGCAACCGGCTGCTTTTCCACATAGACTTAGCCCATTGGTGAAAGACGAATGACGCATGTCGCATTGACTTTTGTCAATCGTCGGAAAGAAAGTTGCCGAGCCGGGATTCGAACTCACAACCCCTGTATTGACAGCCCGCGTCGCTACCGACTGAGCTACCGGGGCTCGGCCCCTTCTTGAGGTGAACATGTGACCCAAGTTTCATGAAAATCCTTCAAGCCGTCTTGGAGATATGGAGCGGACATGAAATAAAGCCTCTAACCTTCGACATTCAAGCGTGACCTTGACCTTGAACCGGTATGGTCGAGACATGGGTTCTGCATATCGCCTTGATGAGGTGAACATCTGACCAAAGTTTCTTAGAAATCCTTTAAGCCGTCTTGGAGGTATGGAGCGGACACGAAATAAAGTCTCAAACCTTTGACCTTCAAGCGTGACTTGACCCTGAACCGGGAGATATGGAGCGGACACGAAATAAAGTCTCAAACCTTTGACCTTCAAGCGTGACCTTGACCTTGAACCGGTATAGTCGAGACATGGGTTCTGCACATCGCCTTGATGAGGTGAACATGTGAACCAAGTTTCATGAAAATCCTTCAAGCCGTCTTGGAGATATGGAGCGGACACGAAATAAAGCCTCAAACCTTTGACCTTCAAGCGTGACCTTGACCTTGACCCGGGATGGTCGAGACATGGATTGTGCACATCGCCTTGATGAGGTGAACATGTGACCCAAGTTTCATGAAAATCCTTCAAGCCGTCTTGGAGATATGGAGCGGACACGAAATAAAGCCTCAAACATTTGACCTTCAAGCGTGACCTTGACCTTGACCCGGGATGGTTGAGACATGGGTTGTGCACATCGCCTTGATGAGGTGAACATGTGACCCAAGTTTCATGAAAATCCTTCAAGCCGTCTTGGAGATATGGAGTGGACACGATTTGGGACAGACAGACAGACCCAAAGGACAAAAACAATATATCTCCCCTTTATACAGGGGGAGACATAATGATGTCCTTAGGTAATCAGGGACATTTCCACGTAATGTTTTTAAACATTTGAATGGCTTTCTGATAAATAACTCGTTCGGGAAATGTCATCCATTTAAGTTCAGCAAACATTAAAGATGAAGGGGTGGTAAAATCACAATCTAGGATTACCCTGGCAGCTCTTTTCTGAAGTTTCACTAGTTTGTTTTCAAGATTATTTGGGCAATTTCCCCAGATAACACAACAAAAATCAAAATGTGGAAGTATGTATGTACTACAAAAACGTTTACGATTGTCATTTGAGAGAAATAATTTGATTCTTGATAACATATAGATATGTATTACATTTCTGTATTGTATTATCAATTCTGGAAGCACCATTGAAGCATAGTCCTGCTAAAGAATAGGCCCATACATATTTAAGCGATCCCAATGCAAAGATGCCAACAATACATGATTGATCTTGGTGGCCTATTTCTATTGGCAGATTCTTGAATTGTGAAATGTTCGCCAAAATGTCACAGAAGGCGCCGACAAACTTTTGATAAACATGTTTAGACATAACTTGACTTATAGACATATACCGCCTCGGTGGTGTAGTGGTAGAGCTTCCGGGTCTTCCAAAGACTTTAAAAATGGTAGTAATGGCTGCCCTCCTTTGCGCTCAGAGTTGCGGGTTAGCATTACGACTGACTGGCTGGTGTCAGGATAAATGGACCAGTAGTACTGCTAATTTACCCAGGAAACGCTGTAATATATATAATACAATATACAATTTTCATATAAATGGTTAACGTGAATTGCCTTACTAGCTATTTCAGCCCTTTCTCACATAGAACAAATCTGCAGCAGAGGACTTTGAAAACATATAGGAGAAAACATGAAATTTCTCTATAATTGAAAGAACATCTATTGAATAGAGCAATTTCACCATTTGCCACAATGATTTCAAAAGTTATCTGCTACAGAGGCGTCAGAAAGCGTCTGTTTGTGGGAATGACAATGAGCAATGTTTACGATTTCCACAAATCGTTCAAACATCTGCAAAGGAGTTTAGTATTATGTAATATGTTAATCAGTACCATGCCTTAGAAAGATATTCGTATTTACGATTCTACCATGATTGCATATATAAAAGCAGGTATTTTCCGTATTTTCAATTCATTTGTTTGTGTTAATGAGGTTATACAAACTATAAAAAACCATTATTTTTAGCTCACCTGAGCTTTGCTCAAGGTGAGTTATTGTGATCGCCTTTTGTCCGGCGTCCGTCGTCCGTCGTGCGTCGTGCGGTGTGCGTCGTCCGTCGTCCGTCAACTTCTTCTCCTCAGTAATCAGTGGGTCAATTGGGATGAAACTTCACAGAAAGCATCCTCTCAATGACCCCACCAGATTTCCTTCAAATGTTTGGGATCCATGCAGACTTCTGGTTTCCATGGCAACGAAATGAAAAAAACTAGTTGGCAGATGTGAAAACTTAAAAAAAAATCTTCTTCTCCGAAAGTGTCAGGCAGATTTTCAAATAATTTTGTAGAAATGTTCCTAGGGTGACCCTCTATCAGATTCCTTGAAGCCAAGTTAATTGGTCGGAAAATTTGGCTGCCAGGGGGCGGGGCTTATATAGCTAAAGTAAATAAAAAAAAATCAGGTGAGCGATTCCAGGGCCATCATGGCCCTCTTGTTTATTATACCACGACTGTAGATTATATTCTCGAAATCGGTCATACTTTCTTCACTTGAAGAGTGCATGATGATCATTTTAAATTATTGTTAGTATATGATTTGCAAGATAAAAGAAATAGACATATATATATATATATACACGTGTTGCTTTTCCTTGAGCATTGTGAATTTAGAAGTTGCGAAGTTACGTCATTGACGCCGGGAAATAGGATAACCTTAGTGTTCTAGGTTACAATACACCAAATACATTCCTTCTTGCTTTCCATGTAAATCGACCAGTTTTAGTCCACAATTGTCAGACTTTCTAAGCGTTCTCATGTAGAACACCATACACCTTTAAACATTCCAAAGGGGGGGGGGGGGGGGGGGGGTCATGTGTTATGCAAGAAAGAATTCACCAAGCGAAAATGGTTACCGTCATTTTGGACCAAAGACTGGTGTTTAGCATGCTCTACCTTCACTTTCAAACAAGGTCAAAATACTAAAACTGATCAAATCAATCATTTTCAGTGCATCCTATACACATTTACAATGATTTTAAACTCAATGTCATAATTATATTCAATGCATTCTGGTGATTATATACACTCATTTCTACGTTAACAAAGTTTTTTTGAGAGACTATTTAGGCAGGTGACACGTTTTCACAGCCGATCTGAGTACCTCAACCATTCTCTCCCTCGGTGTGTAGGGGGTTCCCGCCCGGTCTGCAGCGGTTTGCCTTGGTCGGTAGCGGTTGGGGCTTCAACGAAGATTGTTTTGACACAATTATGTCACACATCTCGTAATGGTTCAATTGGTCCTAAATCGACAATATCTAGTTACATCGGCAGTATACATGAGCGTTTTTTGACGACTTTCCGAAATACATTGACGTGATTCTGGTTGGATCCCTTTCTGGTTCCAAAACAAAGGTCGTTCATGTACCTGTTGCGGAGTTAACAGAACCTTCGTTTAAAAGTGTTAACTTTGAGTCTGTCGGTTATCCGACCTTTCCCACATGCAGCAACTCTAAAGCAGACGACTTTGAAAACTTATTGGCAAAAATATGAACAATCGTTTTAAATGGAAAGATAATTATTGCAATGAGTTGAACACATTGTGACAAAAGAGGAAATTTCTCACGGTGAGCCATTTCAACTTTTGCCATTGTCTTTAAAATGTGCCTGCTACTGATGTGTACGCATGTGGGAAACAGTTAATAGGTTTCCGAATAAATATATGTTATAAAGGTACGTTAAACGTTTATTGTTTTCATTGCCTCATAAATTAGGTATAGAATGCCAGGAACATGCAATTAATATATTGGCATGTAACTACTAAACTAACCTTTTACCTGATATAAAATAGTCCCACTCGTCTGCTTTGCTAATTATCATCTGAGGGAAAGAGTGCAATGAATTGAAAACGAGAGAACAAAACTATTTTAATAAAGTATTCAACATTATGGGAATATGTGAAATAATGAGCCATTTCTTCTTTCCTAAATTGTTTTCAAAAGTAGGTTAAATTTGTGTATGTTTGGTGCTTTACACCACTTTCGACATTATTTCAGTTATATCACGGCTTTTCCTGGGTTTGTTACCAGTGTTACCGGTATTTTTATTCTGATACCAGCGAGACAGTCGTTATGCTAACCCCGCAATCTTAAACGCAAATGAAGGAATTAAAACAAGGGCACCGCAAAGCGGATGCATCCCCTAGGTATTCAATCATCACATCGAGTTATCTTGTGATCGGAAGTAATAGAACTACTTTGCCTTAAAAATAGTTGCTTCCTTGATCAAAGTGTAGAGTGGTCTCACGGTTGTTGATATTGGAAAATAGTCAGTCCACTTTTGACCTTGACATTTAACGTATGCCCTTGAAAATACATAAGCTTCTAGACATTGCCATAAACTAACTGTATACCAAGTTTGGTTAAGATCGGTCGAAGGATGTTCAGTGTAGAGTGGTCACAAGGTTCTTGATATGGGAAAATAGGCAAAGTCCAATTTTGACCTTCACCTTTAACCTACGCCCTTGACAACAAATAGGCTTCTAGACATTGCCATATACTAACTGTATACAAAGTTTGGTTAAGACCGGTTGAAGGATGTTCAGTGTAGAGTGGTCACAAGGTTGTTGATATGGGAAAATAGTCAAAGTCCAATTTTGACCTTGACCTTTAACGTATGACCTTGACCTTTAACATATGACCTTGAAAATAAATAAACTTCTAGACCTTGCCATATACTAACTGTATACCAAGTTTGGTTAAGATCGGTCGAAGGATTTTAGTGTAGAGCAGTCACAAGGTTGTTGATATGGGAAAAACGTCAACGTCCAATTTTGACCTTGACCTTTAACGTATGACCATGAATATAAATAGGCTTCTAGACCTTGCCATATACTAACTGTATACCAAGTTTGGTTAAGATCGGTTGAAGGATGTTCCGTGTAGAGTGGTCACAAGGTTGTTACGGACGGACGCACGGACGAACGAACGAACGAACGAACGAACGAACGAACGAACGAACGAACGAACGAACGAACAAACAAACAAACAAACAAACAAACAAACAAACAAACAAACAAAACAAACAAACAAACAAACAAACAAACAAACAAACACACAAACAAACAAACGGACAGTCCCGTTACTATATCCCCATCGCAAACTTCGCGTTAGCCGAGGGGATAATAACACGTATAAGACTGCCAGGAATGTCTGGACATTAACATCATGTTTCCAAAGTAATCCGCAAAGAACCTAAGCCAAACTTTACCGTCCACAATGAAGTGGTAGTGTAGGGTTTGTAAACCATCGTGTAAATTATATACATCCCGCGTCTTAATGTGTTTGTTGTTTTCGTTGAAATGCGTGAACTTACTATGCGGTACATTGTCTTAATGTGAACACTGTTTCAATACAAAGAAAACATCTCAAAAATACCATTATTCAGCCTGTTTTAACATTTTCTGTTTTCTTTCTACGATATGCTCTTCACTTGGTATAAATGTAATAGTTCAGCCCCCTACCAGTGATACTGTAGAGGATTATAGGTTAATTCCCTTATCCCCTCTGTGAAGTTATGCGAAATCAAGAAAAAAGGCATAATATATTGTTCATAAGAACTGGTGTATGCATAGAGGGTAATTGGTAGATTACAATGTCTATTTGTCTAAATGTCAAAGAAACACTTCAATGTGAACTGAAAATAATTTGGATGTTGCCCCCTAACCGGTTTGTGACTTCTGCATTTTCTGCAATTAGTGTCTATGGTGAGGATGGTATGCTTTCCCAACATATGGCCGTACACTTGTCCGTCTATCTAAATATCTAGGCATTACAATGATTCGAAGACAAGTATTACATGCATATTATCTGATTGACCTATGCATATTTTAGATTTAAGTAATGTAATAACGTGTCATTTAATACAGATTTCTGTCGCTGATGCCAACATATTCGGTTATGAAAGGAATGAATGAATGGGGTTTTAAGGCCCGCCGACAACTAAGGTCACTTTGGGTGCTTAATACGAAAAAAAAAAAAACCATAAATGGGTTTTTTCGCTTATAGTTAACAGGTGTGAGATTTTTTTTTTTTTTTTTCAATAACCCATGAAGCTTTCTGAAATGAAACTGGAAAAATCCATGGGGGCCGCCATTTTGGATATGTATAAAAAGCAGATGTAAAACACAGATTGAAAATTATTGTCTTTTTTTTTTTTTTTTTTTTTTTAAATCGGTATTTTGGGTATGTATAAAATGAGCAGAAAAACACGGATTGAAAATTATTGTGGTCTTTTTAATCTTTTTTTTTTTTAAATCGATATGTAAGATCATTTAAGTGCTGTGTTATGTGGCAATTAACATTTGTACGAAAAGTTAAAAATAAATGGAAATCTGTAAGAAATATGTTTCCCGTTCGTCATAAAAACGACAGCATTAGCCTTCTACGCCCGAAAATAAATTTTGACTGTATCGTAGCCAAAGAAGGACGTGACGTCATTTCCGTTACACTTCATCTTGGCGTAACGTCAATGGAGCGACGTCGTTTCCCGCAAAAAAGTGGTATCAACATGAAAGACCCCAACTTCCTATACATGAACTATTGACTCACTCATTCAAAGTATAATTATTTATCAAACATTGTGGCAAAAGGATAACTTTCTCATAAGAAGCAATTGTTCTTGTGGCGACAATCTTTTCCTAAATCGTCTGTTGCATAGGCCTCAGAAACCGTCTCTAATAGGGAAAGGTTTTAGCAGAAATGTGACCCCTTACATAATTTGTTCCAGTCATATTGACTGGTTGAAAAAGGCAGTCGCCAGGTGGCATCAGAAAAGGGCTGATCTATTTGCTTCTTTGCCATAATGCAGGTGATCGATTAAGGATCATCTTGGCCCTCATGTTTTAACCTCGTTCATTATAATTTTCTATTCAAATAATAGACAACATCAATACGAATTCCAAATATGTTTTAATAATGCAAGAAACATGACATTAACATTATTATTGTCTAGTCAATTACTTATAAATCCCTTTTTATGGCCAGAGTATGCTCTTTAATTTTTGTTTATAATTATCTTGCAGGTTTTTTTCGTAAGTAGGTAGCACCTATAGATATATTAATTCACTAACTGTAAACGATACAATAATTAAATTGAAACATAAACAACGAGACTATTAGACAAAACAATTAAATACGATGTATGCGATACTTAACATTAATATAAAACAACATGTAAGCCAATGCAAAATAGGATATAGGCAAACAAGCCAAACATGACTATGTAATACTTAACATAAAGATAAACAATATCTTTAAGAAATAATCATATCTTATTAAACACATTAAAGAAATAAAATAAAAGTTCAGGTTTGACAGACTCAAAGAGCTGACGCATACTTTGATCCTTGAAAAATATGTCACGTATTGGGGCGAAATCAGCACACTCCAGAAGAATGTGCTCTACTGAAAGTTGTGTAAAACATGGATTACATTGAGGTGCTTACTCACCTTTCAGTACGTATGCATGAGTTAACCATGTGTGCCCAATGCGTAAACGAGCAAGAACACTTTTTTCTCGGCAAAGGGATCTCAAAGCTGGCAGCCAATCACCAAGCACTGGCTTGATCGAGAGGATTTTATTATTAACTTGGTCATTCGAATCACTTTGCCAATCATCGTAAAGTAAAACATTTATTAAAGATTTAAAATCGGAATAGGTTTTTTTAAAAGGTAAACTATCTTGTGGAAGAGCAGATTTTGCTGCCAAGTCAGCTTGTTCATTACCGTGAACGCCCATATGACTGGGGATCCATCAAAATACTACATGTGATGTTGCACAAATACGCGATAGCTTAGAAAGGAGGTTAACAATAATGGGGTTCTCTATTTTGTCATTCTGAAGTGCCTGCATAGCAGACAATGAGTTCAGTAAAAATAATAAATCGCCAATAACCTTCGGAATCAATATGGTCCAAAGCCAAATGAATTGCCTTTAACTCGGCAGAAAATATATAAGGAGTTTCTGGCAACCGAAATGTTATCACATCAACAGCAGCAGCAGCCCCTTTGCCATCCTTAGAACCATCCGTATAGATACGCTCAAAGTTAAAATATGTATTTTTAAATTCCATATACTTCGGTCGCAAGATCATAAATGATAGATGGACTATTTAGCGTAATGCAAGATGGTGCATTTGAAATATCCTGCTTCGTGATGTCGTCAAGATCAACATCAACCTTGGCGACTTCTGGACCGTAACGGATACCAAAAAGCGGTATTACCCGTTCCTTCTTTAAAAATAATTCCTTCTATAAAGGGTTAAAAACAACTCTATGAGTTGAATTTGAAGGATTAGACTTAAGTTAAAAACAATATTGCATAGCTAGTTTTTGTCGGCGTAAATTTAAGGATGGTTCATTGGCTTCTACATAGAGTCTTTTGACGGACGAGGTTTGAAAAACGCACAGAGCTAGCTGGAAACTCTGATGGTGAATGGTATCAAGTATTGCAATGTATGAATTTCGTGCTGAGCCATAAACAATACATGCATTGACTAATTTAGATCGTATTAATGACCTGTAAAGTCTCAAGAGGACTTTACGTTCAGCATCCCAATCCATTTGGGACACAACGCGTACAAGATTTAAAGCTTTCTGGCATTTAGTTCTAAGATATTTAATATGAGGAATAAAAGTCAGTTTACGGTCAAACAATAGACCAAGGAATTTAAATTCAGGCAAAACTTTAATACGAGTTCCATCTAGTGTTAAATCAGGATTTAGGTGGTGTTTTTTGCAAATGATTCAAAACTTGTTGCGATTGTCTTTCAATAGTATGCATATGTTTTTATCTGTTGCAAATACAGAAATCACCAACATATAGAAAACATTCAACTCCAGGGTTAACATTTTTGAATAGCAGAAATGAAATAAACAAGGCGACCTCTTATGCCAAAATCATAGAGGTCATTCATAATACCATATTTTCAGGTAGTGTCATATGCACTTTCTAAGTCAATAATGAATGCTTCTCTGATAAAAGTTTCAAAACGGATCAAATGATCTACTGTGCTTCTATGTTTACGACAACCAGATTGGAAAGTAGTAATAATTTGTTTTCTTTCCAAGAAACCAAACAAGTCTGTCGTTCACCATTCTTTCCATGGCTTTACATATACAGCTAGTTAAGGCCATAGGACGATAACTCCAAGGATTAGTTTCATCTTTACCAGGCTTAGATCCTTGTGCAAAGGAATCTGTCAAAGTTTTGGCAATATCCTTCTTTGAGGTAGTGATACCGTCTGGGGCGATCAGATGATTCATACTAAACGAACTGCTTTTTCCTTTGTTATCATGTCCCATGTTCTTTTGCCAGATGATCAATAATTAAATGTAGATACATACTGTCGCCAAAACGCCCCTTTACTTTGCTTTATAGTTTTTCGAGCTTTTGCACGAGCTATTTTAAAGTGAACATGATTGTGCTGAGTTGTTCTCATGTTAAACTGCCTAAGAGCCGTGTTCATATAGCCTTTTTGCAATCCTCATCATACCAAGGTTAGCGAGGGATCTTTGGATTTGGCAAAGTTTAGGGAACTGCCTCTTTAGCAGCCTGATAAATTAATGAAGTAAATAGTTGTGTAGGGTCATCACATTCCAAGAAAGCATCCGGATTAATGGAATAATCACATCGCATCTGGAATAAATTCCAGTTCGCTTTGTGGAGCTTCCATCATCTCGGACGCCCCTGGACAGAGTGATAATTATAGGGAAATGATCGCTACAAATAATGTTGTCTTCTACCTTCCACTGAAAGTCAAAAAAGATATCAGGACTACAAATAGAAAGATCAAGAGAAACTTTAAGAGTAAGAACCAGTAGGAGGATGCAGATAGGTGTGAGATTTATTATTCAATATACAAAGGTCATGTTTAAAAATAAAATCTTCTAAAAGTTGGCCTTTTTTATTGGTGTCTCTACATCCCAACAAAGTATTGTGTGAATTGAAGTCACCAACTATCATACAAGATGTTGGTAGCTGATTGACAAGTTCAACGAGTTTATCTGTATCAAGAGTCTGACTTAGTGGAAGATACATAGGACATAAGGTTATTGTTTTGCTCAATGAAATTGTTACCGCAGTTGCCTGAAGAGTTGTAGTAAGTGATACTAAGCTATGGGAACAGAGTTGTTAACAACTATTGCTACGCTACCAAAAGCTCGAGCACTTGCATCGGATGTTTAATTATAACATGAATGATATTTAAGGGAAAGCCTATCAGTATCTTTTAAAAATGTTTCTTGTAGGCATATAGCTACTGGTTTCTTTTCATTAACTAGAAGAGATAATTCCTCAAAATTGGCTTTAAATCCACGACAGTTCCACTGGATTATGGAATTCATTTCAAATCTGCTTTAGTCACAGGTTTACATATTTTCGTTTCAGCCAACGAAGTCTGCCAAGAATCAACATTATGATACCAGTCATACTTCGTTCTAGACCATGCACTAGGAGACACAGTTTCCTGTTTCTCCATTTGATCCAATTGCTGAAAACGATTTTTGGTTGTTGCTGTTTGATCACTAGGTTTCTCTTGCTGAACTATAATTGTCCTAGGTCTTTGTTTTTCAAAGACTTCAGAATCGGGGCTTTGAGTATGATTTTGACTTTGGATGTTTATTTTGTTGGTTTGGTTTATTAACAGTACTCTTAGGTTTAGTATTTGAAGGTTTTTTAGCATGAATGAAAATGCCAACTTGCCCTAAAACTTTAACCGGACGCCGACGGAGACGCCGACGCCGACGCCGGGGCGAGTAGTAAAGCTCTCATATTCTTCGAATAGTCGAGCTAAAAACAATTGAGTGTAGGTACTTCAACTACTGTTCAGGGTAAGTTGTTCAAGTTAACAATTACTCTAATATTAAAATTGTTTTTTCTTATTTCTGTTCTAGCTCTGTTTTTGAAAAATTTATATCAATGACCCCTAGTATGTGTAGCAACATTCCTCATGTCCAGCAGTTTTATCGAGATCTTATCTAAATTATTGCTCTTCTATATTCTAGCGTTGGTAGACCCAAATGTAGAAGTCTGTCTTTGTAGGTGTACCCTTTAATGTCCTGAATATTTTTACGGACTCGTCTTTGGACATTTTCTATTAAGACAGCATATTTTTGTAAGATGGCCCTCTATGACAGATGCATACTCCAAATGAGGTATGACTAGGGCTTTATATAGTTGATGAAACATATCAATGTACATGTATATAAACGTTATTTGTTGATTATTGTCTTTGTCCCTCATGAAGTAGTCAGTTTGTTTGTTCTGCCCTATATGCATAGTCTTACATTTCTTAACATTAAACATCATCTTCCATTTGTTGGCCAAATCACAAGCTTTATAGATATTTTTCTGTAATTTTCTTACCGAATATAGTTTAGTGTCATCAGCGAATAGTCTGGGATGTCATTGATTAATATTACAAACAGTATAAGCCCAAGAACACTGCCCTGAGGTTCTCCACTGACAACCTTTGGCCATGATGAGTATTTACCATTTACTATAACTCTTTGTGAACGATTGTTTAGGTAATTTTGTATCCAGTTGTAAATTTTTCGGATTAAACTCTTTCAGAGAATTTAGTGTTACGGCTTCAGTTATGTTAATATTGCTTATTCTGACACTTTGTGTGAAACACTGCATCGGGAATAGGTTCAGTTTCTAGGGTAAACACTGAGCAAAAGTGTCTATTTAATTCATTTGCTATTCTTTTGTCATCCATTACCATTAATCCGTTATACAAACAAATTTCCCAAAGAAATTTGACTTTCTTAACTGGTCAATAACTTCGTTCCTGGCTCGTTTGTACTTCTCAAATGTTAGATGATTTTTCAGCCATTTGTTTTTTGTCTTTGATGGCTTTGTTTGTAATGTCATTTTTGGAATAAATTTTGTACAAATCTTGAAAAGGTTTTCATTAAAATTATCCCATGAAACTTGAACTCCCATACCGCCATCATTTATCCATTTTGTTTCAGAGATTTCACTGTTAATAATTCTGTAGTCAGCTTTATTATAATTTCGTTTTTCAAAATTAGATTATGTGACTTCCTTGGCACATGTTATTTCGACTGTAAGAGTACGGTGACCCCTTTTTCCAAGGCTTTGGTTGTATTCTAGTTTGTTTACCGTTCCTTCCTCGTTTGTGAATATCAAATATAATAAGGATGCAATATTACCTTCTATATATCTAGTAGGAAGTTTGACATGTTGATATAAAAACAAGTCCTTTCTCATTTCTATAGATGTGTGGTCTATTTGGTTTTCATTTCAGTGTGTGAAGATTAAGTCCCAGTCGATATTTTTAAGTTAAAATCTCCCATCATTAAGAAATGAGAGTGTTTTTGTGTAAACAAATTACTTATCATTTCCAACAATAATCTAGCATATTCAATATCGGGAAACTTTTGAGATAACACCTTCAAAAGGCAGGGCAACAATCCTTTTTGCTTCCACAAAACTTACATTCTGCTTATACTTTACATTTAGAATGTCTTTTTGTGTAAGCCCAAAAGAACATTCCTTTGAACTTGTAGCGTGATTAAGACCACATTTTGCATATTTGACTGAATTAGCACAGATAGAGAGTTGATGATCATCACCAACAAAAGAAACTTTACCACATACTTGAATGCCATTGCATTTATCCTCATGATGTCCAAACTTTTGGCAACGATAAGAGCGCAAGGGATTGGGTACGTATCAATCAACCTTGGCTATTTGGTAACCAATTTTTATTTCTGTTGGTACAATTGGCTGATTAAACGTTAAAATGTAAGTGTTGGAAAGTTTCTCAACACCTTCTCTGAACAATTTAATGCGTTTGACATTTGTTACACCTTGACCTTTTAGATTTTCTATAATTTTATCAGTTTGGCAATTTTCAAGTTCCCTGCATCTTATGACACCCTTTGGTGAATTCAGGAAAGGATGAGCATATATGAGCCGTCCCGCGAGAAAACCAAACATTATGGCCTCTGCGTAATGCATCGATCCAGATCAGCCTGCGCAGACTGATCCGGTCTGACGAATTCCGTCTCATGGGGAATAGAGGTACAGAGTAATGATTCCTGAAACAGAAAATCAACAGGAGGCGAAAAGTGTATCCAGGTAAGCCTGCTCGGCATACTTAGGCTGATCCGGGTCGATACTTTACGCAGATTCCACAATGTTGGTTTGAAGAGATTTTGAGATTGATGTTTATTAGAAATGTCTACAAGAAGAGTACCGTTTGTTAAACTTTTTACTGATTTGGGTGTCCCAATGACACATGAAAGTTGTTTCTCAATTACAAATGGGACCCGGCCGGGTAGCTCAATTGGTAGCGTATCTGACTCGTGATCTGGAGGTCACGGGTTCGATACCCGGTTGCGGCGACATTCTTTCGGGCGATGTTTTCCATTGCCTCTCACCTCTGATCTATGTGAGAAAGTAGTCAGTGGCTTCGAAAGAATGTTGTGTAAGTACTGGTGTGGGAAAGCCAGGAAAACATGGGTAGGTGCACTGACCGCCGTGATATGACCAAAGCTGTTGAAAGCGGCGTTAAACTCCAAACAAACAAACAAACAAACAATTACAAATGGAGAGCTTAGTGACAATTTTATTATCATCTATCGATTCGATTAATATAAATCGAGGGAAAGTAGAACTTGAACGGTGACTTTCGTCACCGGAATCTGAATCATCAGGTAGGGTACGCTTTGCTTTTTTGGTTGGCCATGTTTTGATAAATTCGTCGGTGGTGTCGTTCACCCGCCACGGAGCCCAACAAGGGGACGTATTCCGGCGGAATCCCAACACGGTCTACGCCAAAGGTACACCCTCCCGTTTAACCCAACTAAAGGCCAAAGCAGTGCATTGTAGAATCAGATTTTGAATTTGCCATACTCCGAACCTACTCAACTACTAGAATGTCATCATCAGGCAACACGGGTTGCAGCTCACGGCAAACGAGCAGACACAGTTGTGGATTTCTACCACACTGTAGTGCGACAGCTGGGCTATTTCTTACCCCCTCCCCGCTGCGGTCGGTTATGATAGGAATGAGAAGGATAACAAAGCTGAGAATTGTTTCCTGAAACAAAATCTGAGCCAAGTCTGACAAAAAGAAATCTTGTGACTTCTCAATGACCGAGTTCCGTAATTGTACATGTGTTTGAAACCAATGGAAGTATACCTCAAGTGTCGTGTCTCAAGTTTCATCTGAGGTTTTAATAAACGTCTAGGGAATGAGACTGCTCTGTTGTACTACATGCTGACATGTTTTTTTCGAGTCTTCACTGAAAACACATGAGATCCGCATCCTCTGGAGCGGTTGGTTCGTGTGCGTTTGGCATATTTATTATGGGTCCATGACCCAACATTTAAAAAAATGATAAATAAACGTTTTACATGCAATCTTAACTGCTTCTCCTAGAGGTAAATGGAAATTTACGACAGTTAATTTAAGAAAATAAATCAGAGGACCTGCTTACAAAATATCTCTGAACAGAATTCGGTACACATTCGGGAGTGTTGTAAATTTCAGATAAATTGCTGAAATGTCACAATACCGAGTCACGAACAATTTGCATAGCCATTTCACAAACGTAATCTATGTTAAGCCGGGTTTTCTCTCATTGCATTTAGCGACAACTTAATCGAAATTTTGTGACAGACCATATTTTGCCTATCTCGTATAAGTTAATGAGCGTTTGTGCTCTACCCAGTAACGCTTTCACAGAACAGAACAGAAATTTTATTTTCAACTTAAGCATAAACAGCTCATGGTTAATATTCACAAATATACATACAGAAATGGTTAAGACAATGAAATAGTTGAGAAATAGTACTTAACTAAGTTTAAATTAAATAAGTTTAAAATCAAGTTTATATGCATATGTATAAATACACACATATACACACGCAATTGTATATATATATATATATATATATATATATATATATATATATACACACATATATTCAATTATGAAATTATTTATATCAAGAAAGAAAGTGGGACTGTTAACGCCCGTCTAATACGAATGCTTTTTATTTTCAAATAGAGAGTTTTCACATCTCAAAAGCCTTGAGACAAAATGACGCCAGATTACATAAATATTTTTTTCTTTCTGTGTTTAAGAGTTCTATGAACTTGTACATACTTGGACGTTGTGCGTAATATATTAAACGTTAGCTTACGGAAGCCAATCAATAAATCTGATGTCTACTATTTTACAGTGGATTCGCTATCGGTACATTACGTTATATTGTAGCTATCTGAACGGATCATTTGTTTAGGCGTACTTGTCTGTTAAAAACACTTAGTAAATATTTTTCAAAGATATTTTCAAAGTCAAATCCATTGCTACAAACAGAAAAACTGCAGATGACGACTTTTAAAACATCTTATCAAAAACATAGAAAATCTCTACAAAATATTATGGCACTATAAATAGCTTGTTTTTAACATTTGTACATTTGTCATAATATTTGTTAAAGTCGTCTTCTGCAGAGGCCTTAGAAAGCGTCGGTATGTAGGGAAGGATAAAACAAATTTATGACAAACATTAAGTTTCGCAGATTTATTCCAAACTATCCATTACAGGTATTGTTGTATTGAAAGACTGATTTGATAACTGGAATGGATCTCACATCGTTAAGCCCGTGAATGTCAACGATCCCATCTGGCGACAGAACTTCTAAATATTTATTGTAAAGGAGGATTAATATACCCGATAAAACGTCACAGAAAAACGGAAAACAAGCAATTTGCAATTTACATGCAATTGTTGTGTTTCCCCCGGAATGCATATTCAAGTCAGATAAAGCCAATTAGACTGTTACAAGACCAAAAGCAATTTAAGTTAGTTTCTCTGATTCAGTTGTTTTTATCACGATGCGAATCTTCCCTAGAAATGAGCAACATACTGATACATATTTTAAAATTAGTATGAACCAGTTCCCAAGTGCAGACGCACTTTGACGCAAATGTAGTAGATTGTTTAAAATATTTTTGAGCATTTTCAACGTTTGTCACATGTTTTCAACCTTAGCCAATAATCATTTCTTTATTTTAAGATATTTTGTTCTCATGCTTGTTTCGTCTGCTCCACATTTCCTACACTGTTATCAAACATCCACTTGTTCCTAAAAACGTGCTGTTAAATATCGATACGTGGTATGGTCCTATGGGATAAATGTGCTATTTGGGAAATACGAAAAGTCTCATTCGGATATATGTCTATGAATCTTCGTAATGTAAATTATCATATACTGATCGCTGATCCGAGAAAACCAACCTTAGCTTATGTATCATACGTAAATATAGATAAACATCTGCCTTGTACACCAATGCATTATTAGTAGAAGATATTTATGGCCAAAAGTGTTAAATAAAGGAATTAAATCATACAGAAATGAGTTTTGGTATGTGCAATCTGTATTATGTGTTGAGGTCACAACCCGGAATCTATTTAAATTTGCTGGAGTAGAAAATAATCCTTTATGTTTTGGGTAAAACGTTGACAAATTGAAACAAAACTGTGGATACAATATGATCCAAATGGACAACTGTTCTGTGGATACAATATGATCCAAATGGACACTGTTCTTGGGGATACAATAGGATCCAAATGGACACTGTTCTTGGGGATACAATATGATCCAAATGGACACTGTTCTGGGGATACAATATGATCCAAATGGACACTGTTCTGTGGATACAATATGATTCAAATGGACACTGTTCTGTGGATACAATATTATCCAAATGGACACTGTTCTGGGGCATACAATATGATCCAAATGGACACTGTTCTGGGGCATACAATATGATCCAAGTGGACACTGTTCTGTGGATACAATATGATCCAAATGGACACTGTTCTGTAGATACAATATGATCCAAATGGACACTGTTCTGTGGATACAATATGATCCAAATGGACGCTGTTCTGGGAGATACAATATGATCCAAATGGACACTGTTCTGTGGATACAATATGATCCAAATGGACACTGTTCTGTGGATACAATATGATCAAAATGGACACTGTTCTGGGGATACAATATGATCCAAATGGACACTGTTCTGGGGGAAACAATATGATCCAAATGGACACTGTTCGACAGAAGTTTATTGAAACATTATGTGGCTATTTGGAGTGACACCTGTAACTTCTTTGGCAATAAGATATAAATCGAAATTAGCTGTATTTTATAATTTTTGATCTAAATACAAAGGGTGTTGGTCCTTTTTACTCTTCATTAGCTCACCTATGCACAAAGTGCAAGGTGAGCTATTGTGATCGCTCACCGTCCGTCGTCGTCGTCGTCGTCGTCGTCCGTCCGTCCGTTCACATTTTCCTACAAACGACTTCTCCTCCTAAACCAATTAACCAAATTTAAAATAATCTTACAGGAATGTTCCTTGTGTGGATCTCTTTCAAACTTGTTCAAAGAATTCTATGCCATGCAGAACTTTGGTTGCCATGGCAAAAAAGAAAGGGGGGAAATTAACAAAAACTTAAAAAATCTTCTTGTCTGAAGGTAGAAGGCCCATGCCTTTGATATTTGGTATGAAGCATCATCTAGTGAACCCCTACCAAGATTGTTCAAATTATAGCTCTGGGGTCAAAAATGACCCGACCCCTCCCCGGGGGTCACTTGTTTTTCATAGACTCATATAGGGAAAAAACTTTTAAAATCTTCTTGTCTAAGAGTAGAGGCCCCATGCCTTTGATATTTGGTATGTAGCATCATCTAGTGGACCTCTACCAAGATTGTGTTCAAATTATAGCACTGGGGTCAATAATAACCCCTCCCCGGTGGTCACTTGTTTTTCATATACTCATATAGGGGAAAGAACACTGAAAACTTTTCAAGTTTGATTAAATCAGGTGAGCAATATAGGACCATCATGGTCCTCTTGTTTGAATAGTTCATTCATTTTCCTCCAAAAAAACACATTAAAAACGGTTGTGTTTTCGCTATTCTCACTCGTACAGATACACGGTAAAACTTTCTGATTTGAAGCCATCGCTGAACTTGAAATCCAAGCTTTCAACGCATCCGACAGTACAAAATAGTCCTGCAATATAATCAAATCATTAATGAACCCACATAAATGATACAGGAATGCTTAATATAAGAGCAATCTTACCACCTCTTTGACTTCTCGTCTCAGTGAAACGTGCAGGAAAAGTGATACTTTCAAAAGGAACTACTTTATGTAACTACCACCCAGATTGGGTTCCGTTGTGGTGTTACATCCTTTTTGCGATCATCAATGTGTCACAGTTTATTATTAGTATGTTCAGGTTGGTCCGAATATAACACTGGCATTTTATATGATGAACGCTCAGTTACTTCGTTTTACCTGAAATATCTCCAAGGATAGAACAGAACAGAGACTTTATTCAGACATTAAGCATTATAGCTCATAGTCAAATAATACAAATGAGCCAAATTACGAGAAAACCAACATTATGGACTCTGCGTAATGTATAGAACCTGATCAGTCTGCGCAATCCGCGCAGGCTAATCCGGGCCGACACATTCCGCCTTTGAGGGATAGAGGTATAGAGTAATAATTACTGAAATAGAATATCCACAGGAGGCGAAAAGTATGTCCGGGTTAGCCTGCGTGGCATGCTTAGGTCGATCCGGGTCGATACCTTACGCAGTCCACAATGTTGGTTTCCTCGTAGTACGGCTCAAATATTATAAGATGCAGTGGTAAATGACATGGCACGGTACTTATTTACATGTATAAACAAACAATCAGGGTCATTCGATCACAGATCATTCGAATAAACATGGATGTTACAGAAGTACACTATTAACTGGCGCGATACAGGAGGTACAATAAATGACCATACGATCAATAGCACCGTCAAACAGATGATTGATTGCCATGAAATCATTAGCTATCCTCACCATCTTCATGATCTTGCTTCTAAATGAGCTCAATCCCAATACAGATTACAAATTCAGTATTTAGCTTTTCCGATCTACAGACGCATATTGACGCATTTGCCACAGACGGCTCTTGAAAACATTATGGAAAAAGAAGAAATGGCTCGTAATGTGCAATTTCTCCTTTTGGCACAATGTTTTCAACTTTACTTAATTATCTTTCTTTTATTTAGAGATTTTCCGCATGTTTGACAAAAAAATACTTTTTTGAAGTCGTCTGTCGCAGATTTGATCTAAGATTATTATTTTTAAGAATGAAAAAAATCTCTGTTTTTCACTTTGCTACAAAACAGTAACACATCCATAAGACTTGTGTATGCTTTGAAGAAGTGAAAACTGAGAGAATGAAATGAGCTGAAGTAGTGTTTATTTAGGAACGAAGCGTTACACGGTGAGGTCAAAAGGTTATTTATCCTCGCAGTATCTCATTATCTCATTGTATATTGATTGGAAATCTTTTCGAGTATGGATTTATATGTGTTCAAGCTGAACGTATATATTTGTCTTGGTTTAAACAATATTTTATTTATATTCTAATATACATGTACATCTTATAACATTTCAAATCAAACATAAATATAAACAGGATTGAGCAGAAAGCATTAAGCTTATTTAGGAAGCTCTCTCCTTATATTTTTCTTCAATACCACAATGCAGGTTGTGGGTTTAAGCTCAGATCGGGTTATGCCAATATATTTTGTATTCCCCAATGTCTTAGTTTTAAACTTGAGGTTTGTCTCTGTGTTACTATTTGTATTTTATCCGACGTATGAAGGGTGTGAGGATAAGCTCATATGAGCCGAAATACGAGAAAACCAACATTGTGGACTCTGCGTAAAGTATCGACCCGGATCAGCCTAAGCATGCCGCGCAGGCTTACCCGGATAAACACTTTTCGCTTTCTGTGGATTTTCTGTTTCAGGAATAACTACTCTATACATCTATCCCCCCTAAGACGGAATGTGTCGGCCGGATCAGTCTGCGCGGACAGCGCAGTCTGATCTGGTCGATACATTACGCAGATGTCTATCGCTTAGATATGAGCCGTTCCATGAGAAAACCAACACTGTGGACTCTGCGTAAAGTATCGACCCGGATCAGCCTAAGCATGCCGCGCAGGCTTACCCGGATAGACACTTTTCGCCTCCTGTGGATTTTCTGTTTGAGAAATAAATATTCTAAGCCTCTATCCCCGTGCGACGGAATGTGTCGACCCGGACCAGCCTAGGCATGTCGCACAGGCTAACCCGGACGGACACTTTTCGCCTTCTGTGGATTTTCTTTTTCAGAAATCAATACTCTTTACATCTATCCCCCTGTGACGGAATGTGTCGGCTCGGATTAGCCTGCGCGGTATGGTTAGGCTGATCCGCAGGCTGACCTGGGTCGATACATTACGCAGAGTCCATAATGTAGGTTTTCTCGTGGGACGGCTTATATCGGGTGTTTTATCTAGTATCCCCAGCCGCCGCATGTTAAAAGTTGGGGATAACTTTTCTTTCGTATGTCCGACTCTTACAATGTACCGTGATAAGTTATTCATATGGGTGTAGTTATTGGTTATTTGTATACGACACATATTTACATGTGAAATCGAACACGCTTGAAATTTGAACTAATGTCTCCTTCTCTGCGGTCAGTGCTAGGGCTCAGCTTTTCAACTGATGAACCGGTGTAATGCATGAACTCATATCTACATTCGTAACTGCCGAGGAGCCGTCTAAAGGTTAACAGTTAGTGAGCGGTGCTCTGCGAAAACCAGCATTGACACGTCTGTAAAGAGACCTACCTGCGTAGCAATGCTTACAATTCAAATGAATACTGCGTTAAATTATTGGCGCACGGTGCAGAGCCGGATCAAACTGTACGAACACGCTGGCTGAACTACACTTACACTGGTTGGTTTTTCACAGAGCGCCGCTCAATTATTACTTTTTACAATGGAAGCATTAGGTCGATACGAGTTAACCCTTTCCCTCATACGAAAATTCTGCAGCAGACGACTTTGAACATATTTTGTCAAAAAATAGAAAATCTCTATAATTGAATGGATAACCTATGACTAAAAGTGGAAAACATTGTGTCAAAAGGAGAAATTGCTCGTTTTGAGCAATTTCTTCTTTTGTCACTATGTTTTCAAAAAGTCGTCTGCTGTAGAGGCGTCAGAAAGCGTCTATATGAGGGAAAGGGTTAAGAGGTGGATATAGATAAAAGAACATGCCCAGGGTTATTGGTTCTGTTTAGGATCAAATGTAGGCTTAATTGCCTTTTGAACGTCTTGGTTAATCCTGAAATAGCATGCTTTATCTTGCTTTACATATAAATTCGGACTTCGATGAGCTATGCTTCATGTAAACGAACCTAAGGGCATTTGCTAATAGGGTTAATTCATATCAATCTGCATAAAGGCTTAGTTTGATCTGGATCTACTAAGTTCGAGTATTAATCGAAGGAATTTAAAGCTATTTCTGACAGACAATAATATAAACTTAACTATAGAGCTACTGTACTTTGATATGGATATTACTGATATATTGGCAGAGGTTTTACTTCACTTGTTTCACACATACTTATGTTGGGTTTACTGAAGAACTTGTCATCCGTTATGAAGGTTTCTATGGCAAGCCGTTTTACTATGTTTTCAATTTTAATATATCTTTCTAACATAGAGATATATAAATGTTAGATAAAGAGATATTTCTCAAACTTTGGAAGGCATCTTTGCAAGTTATAGAGATATCTCTGTAACGTAGATACATGTATATATTTTTCTAAATTTGATCATGCTTAGCGAGATATCCCTAAAACGTAGAGAGATATCCCTCTAACATGCTTTAAGACCTATCTCTGTTTTAGAGAGATATCCGTCTAACATGCTCTAAGACCTATCTCTGCTTTAGAGAGATATCCGTCTAACATGCTTTAAGACCTATCTCTGTTTTAGAGAGATATCCGTCTAACATGCTCTAAGACCTATCTCTGCTTTAGAGAGATATCCGTCTAACATGCTCTAAGACCTATCTCTGTTTTAGAGAGATATCCGTCTAACATGCTTTAAGACCTATCTCTGTTTTAGAGAGATATCCGTCTAACATGCTTTAATACCTATCTCTGTTTTAGAGAGATATCTCTCTAAGTTAAAGATATATCTCTCTTAAGGAACATGCGATCTTCAATTAAGCAAAATAATTTTAATTTTATTAATAAGTTAAACATTCTTTCATATAGATTCCCCGTAATTATATTTAGATGTTTTCTGTCTTGTGTGTTTTTACAATTATATTCAAATCCTTGAATAGAGATGTTCTATATTTTTGTCTATATGTGTTCTGTCCATGTTCTCTGCTAGAGATGTGTTGTGTGTGGGAAAGGTTACAGTCTAGTGATATGTGTTGTGTGTGGGAAAGGTTACAGGCTAGTGATATTTGTTGTGTGTGGGAAAGGTTACAGTATAGTGATATTTGTTGTGTGTGGGAAACGTTACAGTCTAGTGATATTTGTTGTGTGTGGGAAAGGTTACAGTATAGTGATATTTGTTGTGTGTGGGAAACGTTACAGTCTAGTGATATTTGTTGTGTGTGGGAAACGTTACAGTATAGTGATATGTGTTGTGTGTGGGAAACGTTACAGTCTAGTGATATTTGTTGTGTGTGGGAAAGGTTACAGGCTAGTGATATATGTTGTGTGTGGGGAAGGTTACAGTCTAGTGATAGTTGTTGTGTGTGGGAAACGTTACAGTCTAGTGATATTTGTTGTGTGTGGGAAAGGTTACAGTCTAGTGATATTTGTTGTGTGTGGGAAAGGTTACAGTCTAGTGATATGTGTTGTGTGTGGGAAAGGTTACAGTCTAGTGATCTTTGTTGTGTGTGGGAAAGGTTACAGTCTAGTGATATTTGTTGTGTATGGGAAAGGTTACAGTCTAGTGATATTTGTTGTGTATGGGAAAGGTTACAGTCTAGTGATATTTGTTATGTGTGGGAAAGGTTACAGTCTAGTGATATGTGTTGTGTATGGGAAAGGTTACAGTCTAGTGATATTTGTTGTGTGTGGGAAAGGTTACAGGCTAGTGATATTTGTTGTGTGTGGGAAAGGTTACAGTCTAGTGATATTTGTTGTGTATGGGAAAGGTTACAGTCTAGTGATATTTGTTGTGTATGGGAAAGGTTACAGGCTAGTGATATGTGTTGTGTATGGGAAAGGTTACAGTCTAGTGATATTTGTTGTGTGTGGGAAAGGTTACAGTCTAGTGATATTTGTTGTGTGTGGGAAAGGTTACAGGCTAGTGATATTTGTTGTGTATGGGAAAGGTTACAGTCTAGTGATATTTGTTGTGTGTGGGAAAGGTTACAGTCTAGTGATATTTGTTGTGTGTGGGAAAGGTTACAGTCTAGTGATATTTGTTGTGTATGGGAAAGGTTACAGTCTAGTGATATTTGTTGTGTGTGGGAAAGGTTACAGTCTAGTGATATTTGTTGTGTATGGGAAAGGTTACAGTCTAATGATATTTGTTGTGTGTGGGAAAGGTTACAGTCTAGTGATATTTGTTGTGTATGGGAAAGGTTACAGTCTAGTGATATGTGTTGTGTGTGGAAAGGTTACAGTCTAATGATATTTGTTGTGTGTGGGAAAGGTTACAGTCTAGGGATATGTGTTGTGTGTGGGAAAGGTTACAGTCTAATGATATGTGTTGTGTATGGGAAAGGTTACAGTCTGGTGATATTTGTTGTGTGTGGGAAAGGTTACAGTCTAGTGATATTTGTTGTGTATGGGAAAGGTTACAGTATAGTGATATGTGTTGTGTATGGGAAAGGTTACAGTCTAGTGATATTTGTTGTGTATGGGAAAGGTTACAGTCTAGTGATATTTGTTGTGTATGGTAAAGGTTACAGTCTAGTGATATGTGTTGTGTGTGGGAAAGGTTACAGTCTGGTGATATTTGTTGGGTGTGGGAAACGTAACAGTCTAGTGATATTTGTTGTGTGTGGGAAAGGTTACAGTCTAGTGATATTTGTTGTGTGTGGGAAAGGTTACAGTCTAGTGATATTTGTTGTGTGTGTGGGAAAGGTTACAGTCTAGTCATATTTGTTGTGTGTGGGAAAGGTTACAGTCTAGTGATATGTGTTGTGTATGGGAAAGGTTACAGTCTAATGATATTTCTTGTGTGTGGGGAAGGTTACAGTCTAGTGATCTTTGTTGTGTATGAGACACAGTCTGGTGAGGACCTTCCCTGTTCGCGTCGAGACAAGATCGTTCAGTCGGTAACGACGAGGTCGATCAATCAAGTGGTCATGAGATGGAACCTCCCTCGACTCGATAATTCCCTCATTCGGATGATTGACAAATGCCGTTGTGACTAGCATCGTTCTTCGTCATCAATAAATGTGCCAACAATAGACTATATGGGAAGGTAGCCAGTTTTCTTCGAAGAATGACAATTGTTACCATTCTTCATTACTTTTAAATTGAAGGATATATCGGGTTTTTAAAAAACGACGAGGGAACGTCTTCGATCTTGTAAAAGGGAGTTTGAAAACAATCTATAGCACGATTTTAGCGGATTGGCGGAATAGAAATAATTTTCAACTTGGATTAAATTAACGCGGTCCAATTATAATCTAATAGACAAGCTGATGCCTTCATTAGTATGTTTTTTTTATCTTACCTTAACCATTTCCCCAAATACAACAAATCTGCAGCAGAATAGTTTAAAAACGTCTAGGCAAAACTATTGAAACTCTCTCTAAATAAGTTTGATGTTCTGATTCAGAATGGCATTTTGTCAACTAGGTGAATTAAATAGCATCATCAATATGATACCTTTGTTGAAACTCAATGAAGCAAAATCATGCAATTATCGGTTGACATCTTCAGTGCATTATTGATAATTGTGTTGATTACAGTAAAGTGGTTTTAGGTCGTAATGGCACTCCGCCAACATAATTTAATCCTCGCTTTCTGACGCATCTACAGCAGACAATATTTTGAAAACATTAGGGTAAACGGTGTAATTGCTCACAATGAGCAATTTCGCCTTTTGCCAAAAGATTTTCATACACGTTTTCAAAGTCATGATGCAGATTAGTTTTATGTGGGAAAGGATTAAACATAAATTGGCATAATACTAATAAGGCTAGACTTCCAGCTATGTTTGTCAGAAAATGCATTTGTATAATTTATTTGCGTGCGATGAAGATTCTGGTGAGGCTTTTCCGATGCACAGGCTTGCTAGCGTCATTACTGAACGCTAGATACATGAATATCCCGAAATCGCTAAGCGCTGCTCATAAATTCTAAAGAACTCTCAAATTTGAATGTCAAATTCATGATTGATAGCACTTTCAGGCTTCCAAACGATTTAATTACCCAGATAGAGCAGATATATGTTCGCCACATTGTATGCTCTTGGATGCGCGTATTCTTCTGGGCGTTCGTCCACCCGTACCAAATGGCTACATGTATAGTTTAACCAGCCCTATGGCTGATGAACTAGCTCTATGGCTGATGAACCGGCTCTATGGCTGAATCAAATGATTCACGGATAATTACATCAACAACAGGAGATGAGTTTACAATCAGTCCCTTCAGATTGGAGCGTCTTTGCTTGGGTTATAACCTTGTGTTTCAAGGAGCTTCTCACAAGTGTATTGTATTTCCGTGCTTACTCGCGAAAATGAAATGATTCTCTAGATATGAGGCGGATTTTCTGTTCTTAAATCATTGCTTGATCTCATCATAGAGTTCTATAAAGAATCCTCTTAGTGATGTGAGTCTTTGGATAATCACAACATAGGGTTGGATTGAGTGGTAAGAGAGACATTATGTGAGAAAAACATGTAAACGTCCCTTCGTCATTTATTGACGCCGCGTGGAAGCGCTGTTTCAGTATTGAATAGGTTTCAAGTTTGTACCACGGGGTTACGTAATCGAATAGTGAGTAACCAACATTATTATTTTAAAGAAAAAAATGGAAAAAAACCCTTTATGAATCAATAAATTGTATTTACTGATTTAAGAAACAAAATACGTATGTCTTCTACCGTTATTAAAATACTTGAGACACATTTTATTTGTATTTAAAGGCGTATGCTACATTTTTTTTACCAAAAGTTTCCCAATCATAGAATTTCTTTATTCTTTGTATTAAATTAGTACATACAATAAGTGGTTGAAATAAGAAAAAAAATATTGGCCTGTCAATGACATGACCAATTTCATCAAAGGCATAAATATAGGCATTTTGGCCGAAAACCTAAAACACACAAAAAAAATAAAATGAAAACTACAAATCATATTTAAGTTCAAAGATAACTTTATATATAGAATGTAAATCAATATGAAAAAGGAATTTTTGAGAAAAAAAAGGAAAAAGAATATATTAAGCTGTTTTTCAAGGTAGAAATGGTGTCACATTTTACCCCCGAAAAAGTTATATAGTTTTTGGCCTGTCTGTTGGTCTGCACGTCTGTCTGCACAAAAAAAACTTTAACCTTGACCACTGCTTTTGAACCATAACAGGTACGGCTACCATATTTCACATGTGTATTCCTTGTGACATGACCTTTCTGTCAGTACCAAATTTTTTGACCTTGCGACCTTCACCTTTGACCTAGATGTAGTTTTTGGCCTGTCTGCACGAAAAAAACTTTAACCTTGACCCCTACTTTTGAACCATAACAGGTACGGCTACCATATTTCACATGTGTATTCCTTGTGACATTACCTTTCTGTCAGTACCAAAATGTTTGACCTTGCGACCTTGACCTTTGACCTAGATGTTGCCATTCTCGAAAAAAACTTTAACCTTGGCCATTACTTTTGAACCATAACAGGTACGGCTACCATATTTCACATGTGTATTCCTTGTGACATGACCTTTCTGTCAGTACCAACATTTTTGACCTTGACCTTTGACCTAGATGTTGCCATTCTCGAAACAAACTTTAACCTTGGCCATTACTTTTGAACCATAACAGATACGGCTACCATATTTCACATGTGTATTCCTTGTGACATGACCTTTCTGTCAGTACCAACATTTTTGACCTTGCGACCTTCACCTTTGACCTAGATGTAGTTTTTGGCCTGTCTGCACGAGAAAAACTTTAACCTTGACCACTACTTTTGAACCATAACAGGTACGGCTACCATATTTCACATGTGTATTCCTTGTGACATTACCTTTCTGTCAGTACCAAAATGTTTGACCTTGCGACCTTGACCTTTGACCTAGATGTTGCCATTCTCGAAAAAAACTTTAACCTTGGCCATTACTTTTGAACCATAACAGGTACGGCTACCATATTTCACATGTGTATTCCTTGTGACATGACCTTTCTGTCAGTACCAACATTTTTGACCTTGCGACCTTGACCTTTGACCTAGATGTTGCCATTCTCAATTTATTTTTAACCTTCCCCACTACTTTTGAACAATAACAGGTAAGGCTACCATATTTCACATGTGTATACCTTGCGACCTTGACCTTTGACCTAGATGTTGCCATTGGGGGGCATCAGTGTTTCACAAACACATCTTGTTTTTTTTATCTAATTGATCTAGTAAGAGCAGATTTAAAACCGTTAATTGGTAACAATTAAAAAACTTTAGCTTGTATGACACATTGTAGCTGCAGTCAATGTTAAGCAAACTGTAAACCAAATGGTTTCAGGACTAAAAAACGACGACGGAACGTCTCAGAACTTGTAAAAGGGACTCAACTTCACATGCTGACTATCACATAGATCGTAGCATATAAAACGTCTAATCCCTGCGTCAAAATTGACCCTTTCTGCTCTTCATAACCTTTTATTATAGACTATGGTAGCCAGGTGAGCGACATAGGCACATCTTGGACTTCTTGTGTAAAATAAAGGGACATTTGGCATTCTTGTTCAAAATATTTACATCCTGTCGGTTTGCACAGGTTATTTAAATGTACTGAACTGCATCTGATTCATATAAGTCATGCTTCAAATTCATGCGCGTTGTCTTTGATGCAGCGCATCAAACGTCGTCTTGTTCGTTTACTAGATTACTTTTATTACAATACTACACACTTTTTGAGTTTTGCCTGGAAGAAAATCTCCTGTTTCATGTTGATATGATGAGATATAAAGGACTATTCCTTAGTTCTTTATAATGTTTTGTAATACAGAGACTACACATATACATTAATTCTATACCTTAATCTTTCTGACAGTTTTAAGCATTTTCTCGTATGTATTGAAGTGTTTTCTTTATCATATTATGTAATGATCGAACTACTATACATGTACCTTGGTTCTACACTTAATCTTACAGTTATAAACATGGTATGTTCACTTATAATTTGAGTATTCATTGGACATACTGAAGTTTGTTGTGTTATTGTTGGGTGTTTTTTTGTAATGCGAGTACTATATATGTACCGTGATGGTCCTTTACCTTATCCATTCTGACAATTATAAACATGTTTTCCTTCACTTTGTAGTTTTCATCGGAGGTTTTATCTGCAAACGATATCTCCTCCTAAACCATTATGACCTATATCAACCAACGTTACAGAAATGATCCGTTGGGATCCTCTTTCAATATGTTCCGTTCTGATAAGCTGTTTCATTTACAGTAAGTTTCATTCCTATTTTTGATCAAGTTTTCCCTGATATATCGAGTTACACATGCGCTTATATACCCTCATAACTTAGGTGATCGATTTAGGACCATCTTGGCCCTCTTGTGTTATACTGATTTGTAATGCAAGGACTATACATGTACCTTGGTCTTTCTGATAGTTATTAACATGTTCTCTCCACTTCAAATTTGAGTTTCCATCCGAAGTATTGGAGGGTTGTCTTTATTATAGTTTGTAATGCAATGACTAATCATGTACTTTAGTTCTTTACACTAATTCTGTCTGACAGTTATAAACATGTCTTTTTGTTTCACTTTAAATGTGAGGTTTTATCGAAAGTATTACAGACTTAGTTGTATATTGATGTTGGTAAAGCAAGCACTATACATGTGACTTGGTTATTTACACTAAATCGGTCTACCGGTAATAATTACACTATACATGTGACTTGGTTATTTACACTAAATCGGTCTACCGGTAATAATTACACTACACATGTGACTTGGTTATTTACACTAAATCGGTCTACCGGTAATAATTACACAATACATGTGACTTGGTTATTTACACTAAATCGGTCTACCGGTAATAATTACACTATACATACATGTGACTTGGTTATTTACACTAAATCAGTCTACCGGTAATAATTACACTATACATGTGACTTGGTTATTTACACTAAATCGGTGTACCGGTAATAATTACACAATACATGTGACTTGGTTATTTACACTAAATCGGTCTACCGGTAATAATTACACTATACATACATGTGACTTGGTTATTTACACTAAATCAGTCTACCGGTAATAATTACACTATACATGTGACTTGGTTATTTACACTAAATCGGTGTACCGGTAATAATTACAGACACGCTTTCTTCTTGGGCGCTCGTCTTTCTATACCTCAGTCTTCCCGTAAACTCCTCACTTCAAATGTAGGTTGTTTATGGGAAGTACTGCAGCTAAGATTGTCTAGTAGAATAAACTTGGCATTTTACAGAAGAAACAGGCCCTTACTGTATAAACAAAACTGTATTGATGTCGTAATTTATACCAACAAACGAATGTCTGCACAGAACGTAATTGAATGCGGTAGATTCCTTTCACAATCTAGGTGTCTACCACTTTTCAAGAGTATTGTGCAATTTGAAATGATTCACGAGATGATGGCGATAGACATTGGTCGCTCGTTAAGTCGAAGTCGATAAAGACCACATATAGTCTCTTGAGAGATCGGCCGATCTTGTATACTAAATCCATTTATGTATTGGCAGTTTCCTAATTAATTTAGACTAAGCGTTTATTGTGAAAAACTAGTCAATATCACAATGCAGCAATAGTTCGGATAGTTCGTATTAAAAACCGGAACTGCTGATAAACCGTTTTCAAAACATCGATATGTATGAGACACACCATATCACCTGCCCACATACTTGTTATTAATGAACGTATGTCTATTAAGTAATGTTGATCACATTGCAGTAAAAGGCGAAACTACTCATTATGAACAATTTTTCCTTCGGCTACAATGTTTTCAAAATTCGTCTGCTGCAGATGCGTCATAAAAGCGTCTGCATTTTGAAAACGGTTAATAGTTTTAATTAAGGGTACTTTCAATACTAATTGAACTGTCGCATTATGAGATTTCGCAATTTAGGCCACCGGCCCATTATACAACATAATTGATAAGTATATACAACAAAGAGTGATGAAATACATTATAACACTGACATTTGAAGATGAGAAAGAATATTAAGATATTCAAAATGAGTCTCGCTTTTTAGTTTGAATGCGCTCTAAATGAATTTTTCAGTATTGTTTACTTCAGACGGGATATTTGTATTTAATATTGCATAAAATGTGTCTAGAGTCCTGTTGTTTAACCAGGATACGTTTAAATAAATGTCTCTTAAATCGTCATAAGTGGGACATTCGTAAAAGAAGTGAAACTCATCTTCAATAATGTGCATAATTTTATGAAGAAATAAAGGGCAAAAACGGTAATTCTTGGAATCGATAGGTGTCTACCTCTCTCTATCATAAGGTCATGGTTAGAGCATCTAAAGTTACTATATATCCTGCGTAAGGTAAAGATTAAATATGAATTAAAATATAGCTCTGGGTTTAATAATGATTTGAAATATTTGTAATGTTGTTCTTTTCCCGCATTGTTTTTATCCATATCTATACATACCCAAAGCCATGCATAAACAGGATATTTTTTATACAGGTTACCCATGTATTTCTATCTGCCTCATCGAGGCGTTTCATCGAGGCGCTTTAACATCATGTAGTACGGGTACCTATGGTTTCCATGCTTTTTACGTTTAGCCAGTATTTAATACAATTAGGAATGTAAAATGTACAAAGAGGTAGACGTCCACATTCTCCCAAAACAAATGGTTCCGATATATTTCTTGCTAGATTACAATACTGCTTACAATATGTTATATGAACATTATAAATACATAACAAGAGAAAGTTGATGCAACGCATCAATGTCGCCGGAAATCCATACTGCAGTTATGCATAACACTAACATTATAGTAGTTGAATAAACAGTTATCAACTGAGGGGCATATTGGAACATCAGGGGTGGGGTCAAGTGAAAATGTATCATAACTTGCATTGTTTTGTCAACGAAGTGAATGATAATTGATGCCTTTCATTGTTTATGATCAATCCCCATTCCAAAGTAGGTTGACCATACACACAACCAACTAATTATTGATCATAAACAGTAATGGAAATGAGTAATCTTGCCAATCATTAGTCTTAGTATGTATACAGTGCTTTCATTAAGGAATAATTATAAGATTTGTGAATTCCACATACACTTTTCAAGATGTTTGTCAGAATATTTGAATTTTATTATTTTTCAATAAAACCACAAAACAGACAATTTAGGATTTGCATGCAATAGCACGTCATTTTACCTTTCCTCTATTAAAGTCAACAGTGGACACCTTTTGCAGCAATCTACTTTAAAACAATGAGATAAGGGTTAAATCGCTGAAGACTTGAGTTTTCTCTTTTTCTCAAGATGATATTAGCTTGGCATCCTAATTATATCATACTTTAACAAATGTTGAAATGTAGTTCAATATTTATAAATTAGACCACCTTCAAAATATAATAACAACTAAACAGTTAAATCTCAATGAAATTGTTGTATAATTTAAACTTAATTTCGAACATAAACTGAGCCCTACAACATGTTAATTTATTTTGATTCTTTCCTTCCTTTTTCATAATGAAAATAACAAACTACTCATGTTTTAAAATTATATTATGATGAGCGCCCTTGTGTCAATGATGCATAACAATATGCAGATCGGAAGCAATATGCCTTTAGGGAATTAAATGACACATTTAAAATTGTCAAGGACGAAATAATTGTGTACGAAAGACCCGATTCTTTCTTATTCGCAGAGGTGTCGTTCTTGAAACTCTCTTTATATGCATAGAGTGTTCGTTCAAAGTAATTTTTCTATTAAAACCAGTTTTATCTCGGTTTGTTCTTTTCTTCATTTGTTTCGAACCAAATAAACATTTTAAATCGCCTATGATTTAATATTTGTAAGTGAGTGTAAAGTGCGGCTCTCTGCAAAGGAGATTGATCTACGCAGTTGGTATTCGCGAGTCACGCGATCAACAGTTTTAGCTTAGAAACAGTTCATATTTTAGATATACATAGATAAACATTATAAAATGCATTCTTCACAAATCAAGACATCTCTTTGAACATGAAAATAACATTCAGTAAGTTAAAATTGCCATTAGAAGGAGAATATTCGACGTCATTTTCATCATCAGGTGCGCGTATGTAAACAACATTAGACTGTGCGACGTAAAGGTTTTTGATTACATGTAGTATATAGTGTAGAATACAGTATTTCATTCTAGCAAATAGGGACTGTTTTGTCTTCGTAAATAAAACAAAAAAACATAAATGCGAGTCAAAATAAAGAAACTGAAAATACCTAAAACATCGGAATATTTATTTCATTTTAGATGTGTCATTACTTAGTGTTTTTAAACAAAACACAATTGTAATATGTTCAAGACATCTAAATGTGCTTCTTTCTAATAATAATCCCCCCTCCCATGTCATTTCCGAAAACCTATTAAAAATAGAAGTCGCGGGCTTCTGCCCGGCGACTAACAAGGTCAGTAAACCGGTAAGGTGTCTTAGTAAAACCAACTTTAACGTAAGTTTTACACGTGTGAAAAAAGAACGAAATTCGCATTCACTTGAATACTGCTAAAATACAGAGCTTTGACTTATTTAAGCGAACAGTGCAAAGCCAGATCAGAATTTACACTGTTCGCAAATGACATAAGGTAGGTCTCCGCCGAGCATCACTCGCGTAGATATGTAAAGTAAACTGACATTGTTATGTTTTCTTTAAGTGAAAGTCCAAGTTACACGGGCCGAGCCCCGGTTGCTCAGTTGGTAGCGACACGACTTGTCAAACCAGGGGTTGTAAGTTCAAACCCCAAATTCGTTCCACTGTTAGACAAAAGTCAAAGCGTTATTCATCTTCCACTAATGGGCTAATAATCTATGTAGAAAAAAAAGCCGGTTGATTTGAAAGACTTTTGTTTGGAACTGGTGTGAGAAAACCAGGAAACACATGCAGTCGAACTGGCACATACGACACAATATGAGCACAATATGAGCAATTTCTCCCTTTGCCACAATGTTTCAACTATATTCAATAAGTGTACGTTCATTTATAGGGGATTTGCCAGGATGTTTTCGAAGTCATCTGTTTCAGATTTATTTGAAGGATTTGTTGGAAAGTGTTAATAAAAATGTCCAAATAAGATTTACTGTGACACCTATATGTCTGGAGAATGGAATGCGGTAGACAAGCGACGTATTGGGATTGGGTCGTCTGTCAATATCAGAACTGAGTTCAACTTATACGTCTCCATGTGTCTTTAACCCTTTTCCCCATACGACAATTCTGCAGAAGACGACATAGAAAATCTCCACAATTGAATGGATAACCTATGACAAAAAGTGGAAAACATTGTGGCAAAAGGAGAAATTGCACGTTTTGTGCAATTTCTTCTTTTGTCACTATGTTTTCAAAAAGCTGTCTGTTGCAGAGGCGTCAGAAAGCGTCTATATGAGGGAAAGGGTTAAATTGGTGTTTTCCCGATTGTCCCACATTTTGAAAATGTTATTGACCCTTAATGCGGAGTGGTGAAGAGGGTAAAGGAAAAGTGAGAATACAGTCCGGTTATTTTATCTATTCCAAGTTTACGTTATTTATCTATCCTGCTATCCATTCCTTTTTCAATTAAATTGCAAAAAGTAGAGAGAATTCGTTACGAACTGTTTCATAAAGAAAACGAAACATACCTTGATAGTGGACTTTTTAATGAACCGAACTGTAGTGATATCTTCGCCCCGGGCAGGGATTAGCCGACACCTTACCTGTATTTTTTCCCGATTGCCCTACATCGACTTTTATCCCAAAAATCAAAATGTGGGACAATCGGGAATAAACCCTTTAAATTAACAGTCAGCACGATCACCCGTTCAATCACTGTCTTGTCTGTTGTAACAACGTATCTAGTTCAGTTAGAATGATTGTTTATCCTTTCCCTCTTACAGAATCTTTCTGAAGCCTCCGCAGTAGACCAAGTTTGAAAATATTGTGGCAAAAGGTGAAATTGCTCAATTTCTCCAATTAGCATTGTTTTTATTAACTTCTTTAAAGAATTGATCTCTAATTTAAAGAATAGCTTAGGTCGTCTGCTGCAGATTTGTTGTGTATTTGAAAGGGTTATGTCAATAAATGGTATATTGGTGGACAATGGGTTCCGACTCGTCTATTCGTCGTGATACAACACAACTCAAGCAGGCGACTTCGGAAACATCTAAGCAGAAATATGGAAATTATCTACAGAAGAAAAACTTAGTGTTGAAGAGTGTTGACAACGTTGTGTCAAGGAAGACATTGATGAGCAATTTCCTCTTTTTTCAACAATGATCTAGAAAGTAGTCTGTGACGGAAGTGTTGAACAGAGAGTTAATTGGTTTTGTTTGGAAATGATGGTCTTCAATTTCAGTTTCCTCCCGATCGTGCTTTAAAGATTTATTACAAGTCGAACTTAGAAAGTCGCCATGTTCAAAGGGGTATTTGTGACTACATGTATGGTCTTCCGTCTCGAGTTACATATGAGGATGTTCAAAATGGGGATGTTTTCCGGGAATCATGCGGTAATTATGCGGAACTTGATACACTGTAATACCTATGATTTTGGATCATTATTCGGCGGATATCGATGTGAATTTTCACATAATTACTAGCTTAGGACTAAATAGAGATTGTTACTTTCATTCATCGGGCCATACTAAATAAATCGGGAATACAAATTTATTCCCGATTTTTTTGGGGCCATATCACATAAATCGGGAATACAGATTATTTCCCGTACCTTGTTTGGCCATACTAAATAAATCTGAAATATGTTGTCTTAATAGAATGATTATAGACAAGTATTATTAAATTATTTGAAAGCGGCATAAAGTGACGTCTCTATAGCAGACTATTTTGGCAGAAGGTGAAATGGCTCATGATAAGCAATTTCTTCTTTTACCGCAATGTATTCATTTCTTCATATAAAATCTGCATGTACATATATTTATAGAGATTTTCCAGGTTTCAGTCTAGTTGTTTTCATAGTCGTCTGCTGTATTTCGGAAAACGTTAATGTCACTCCGCTTTGACATCATGTAAGGCACATTATCCTAAAACTATAGGTGTTTACTGGAGGTTCATTTAGGTAGGCCTATATATAGACCATTAAGGCGGCCGATGAAGACTGGTCAGACTGTATGGATACACGGGGTCGCCTGACTCTTCAACGTACGAAGATATATTAAGACCCCACATCTCTAGGCTCGGATTAGTGCAGATTTGGGTTTTCCGCCTTATTCGACAGTATTTCAGGAGGCTTTAAACACTACACCACCATAGCTGTACTTGTATCGGGATATATATGAACGAGGCCTGCCGTTAATTGATAGGATTAATCTCCTGCAGCCGACTTTAAATACATATATGCAAACAAATAGAAATTAAAATGTAAGTCTTATAGAAAAGTGTGATTTCTCCTTTCGTAACAATGTTTAAAACTCGTTTGCTGTACATGCGTCTGCGTGTGTAAAGATCTCGTTATTTATCAACTGATAAAAAACTAGTACAAGTCATAAAACAATTTTTATTGCTAACACTTTTATATCATATACCAACAAAAATTTTAAAAATGCCAGTAAATGAACAATAAACCTATTTGATATATATGCCTTTAGCTTAAAAGACAATGAAAACTAAAATTTCAAACAGAAATGGTTTTCATCATTTAACTTTGCAGCTGTTTGATATATATTCAACACATGGACACCTACACCACTGACTGTAAATCGATCGAGCTTATGTCATGGCGAGGTGTTTGTCTTACGTATTGGCGCTCACTTTTGGATTCAAACAATTTCTCCTCCGTAATCACTGTGCGAATTGGGATGAAACTGTTTAGGAAGCATCATCTGCATGTCCTCTCCGAAAAGTCTTCAATTGTCTTTGATCCATACACAATTCTTGTTTCCATTGCAACCGTAAGAATAAAAAATCTTCGGGGTGGCCGATTTTCAAATTATTTGTAGATATATTTATTGACTGACCCTCTTTCAGATTCCTTCAAGCCATGTACATTGTAGTCAAAAATCATGGCCGTCAGGGGACGAGACTCTTATCCTCGGAAAATATTTGGCCGATTTTCAAATTATTTCATAAAAATGTTCCCCGGGTGACCCTATAACAGTTGATAAATACTTTGCCGCAAGATTGCGGGGCTGTTTTACTTTTTATGGCTTTAGTGAACACAAGAAGTGTCTTCTCCTCCGAGACTCAGAGTATTTGGCCAATTTTGTTTTGCTTTATAACATTGGATCGATACTTGCTTCTTGGTCCTCTTGTTACCGTATTGAAGGTTTTCATAGCAAATGTAGCGTATTTGTTACGTAGCAAACACCCGATATCGAACGTTTTAACCTTAAGTGTTCTGAGAAACGCTGACTCCGCCCGCTTATTTAAAGCATTAATTAAAGATGAACGATAGAAAAAACTCAAATAGTATGTTCAACTAGGCTTTACAAAAATGATACAAACATGTGTGCGATAATTGGTGTTTAGGTATAGTTCATGGTGCCTTGTAAAAGCATTTAAGACCAGTATAGATCCAGACTAGCCATGCGGCTCCACGCTTTTCGCCAATTAGTTTTATAAGCATTTTTTAGCATACATGCACGGGTATAACTCTATCTCCATGTGTGCCAGTTTGTTTTAGAAGCATTGTTAGCATACATGCGAAGGCATTACTCTATCTTCATGTGTAATACTTACAGCCAGTTTGTTTTAGAAGCATTGTTAGCATACATGCGCAGGCATAACTCTATATTTATGTGTAATACTTACAGCCAGTTTGTTTTAGAAGCATTGTTTAGCATACATGCGCAGGCATAACTCTATATTTATGTGTAATACTTACAGCCAGTTTGTTTTAGAAGCATTGTTTAGCCTACATGCGCAGGCATAACTCTAGTTTCATGTGTTATACTTACAGTCAGTTTGTTTTAGAAGCATAGTAAGCATACATGCGCAGGCATAACTCTACATTTATGTGTCATACTTACAGCCAGTTTGTTTTAGAAGCATTGTTTAGCATACATGCGCAGGCATAACTCTATCTTTATGTGTAATACTTACAGCCAGTTTGTTTTAGAAGCATTGTTTAGCATACATGCGCAGGCATAACTATATCTTCATGTGTAATACTTACAGCCAGTTTGTTTTTAGAAGCATTGTTTAGCATACATGCGCAGCCATAACTCTATAATAATGTGTAATACTTACAGGGTATATACCGTCATTTCGTTTTTCGTTTTTCAATCTTACATTAGAAAAACGAAAAGCGATTCTTTTTTCGCTTTCCGTTTTTCATTTTGTAACAAGAAAAACGAAAATTGATTTCCTTTTTCGTTTTTCGTTTTCAAACCACAGGTGCCAGTCTCGTTTAAAATCTTAAAATAGCATTTGACTATATATTGTCAATATATAGTCAAATGCTATTTTTAGATTTTAACCGAGACTGGCACCTGTGGTTTGAAATGGAAAAACGAAAACGGTATACGGAATCCTTTTTTGTCTTTATGATTTCAAACAAACAAAAAAAGAAAAAGGGTTTCGGATTTCGTTTTTCTTGTGTAAAAATAAAAAACGTAAAACGAAAACGAAATGACAGTTTTTAGACGGACCTTACAACCAGTTTGTTTGAGAAGCATTGTTTAGCATACATGCGCAGGCATAACTATATCGTCATGTGTAATACTTACAGCCAGTTTGTTTTTCCTGGATCAGCGCTCATTTGTAAAAGTTTCGTCATCGAGAATTTGAGGAAGCGTGTAGTCAAGGCACGCGAAATACGCTGGAAATTGCTTCGGGTTTCTTCCGTGGAACCTTGGAGTGTAGTGTTAGCATAAAGACTACCGTGTAGGCTAACCCTTTCCCATATATAACAATTCTGAAGCAGACGACTTTCAAAACTTATTGACAAAAAAAATAAAAATCTCAATAAATGAGAGTATTACTATTAAATAGAGTTGAAAATAGAAAATAAAAAAAAGAGGAGATCAGACTGTGTGGGTTCAAAGGACGATCTGGATCTCCATTGTTCACACAAGCCTAATGTATACTATTCTCTATGGACAAAATCACACCTACTTCTAATATTCACAGTAAAGACCATGATGAAACTTTTTAATTGTATTGTGGTTTTACGCCGTTTTCAACATGTTTGCAGTGTTATCACAGCGACAGTTAACGTATTCATGATTCCAAAGTAAACAATCCAGTACTAGGCTAGGAAATATGCCTTGCCCAATGGCACGTCACCATGACTACCGCAATCGTGATTCAAACCCGGGACGCCCGGTTCCAAATCCCTGACGCTTACCTTTCGATTAAGCCCGGCCGGGTAGCTCAATTGGTACAGCGTATCTGACTCGTGATCAGGAGGTCACGGGTTCGATACCCGGTTGCGGCGCGTTCTTTCGGGCGATGTTTTCCATTGCCTCTCACCTCTGATTTATGTGAGAAAGTAGTCAGTGGCTTCGAAAGAATGTTGTGTAAGTACTGGTGTGGGAAAGCCAGGAAAACATGGGTAGGTGCACTGACCGCCGTGATATGACCAAAGCTGTTAAAAGCGGCGTTAAACTCCAAACAAACAAACAAACAAATACCTTTCGATTATAGCGGTTTCCTAACCATCAATGACGAGGCACCTGATGTACATTTCCATGGTCAGTGTGTATCATATGAATACATATTAAACCTTTATACCGTTGAGCCGATGTTTTATTGCTGAGGTTCTGTAAACCTGGTTTGGTCACAATATCTACCGACATCAGTGGGTTACGGGGTTGAGTCCAAGCCAAATTATGGCGAAGAGATAACAATGGAATTACAAGCGCTAAGGATTTCGGGTAATTTTACGACCGATGCGCCAATGTCAACATGAACTGATGTGTAGTTCTGGTAAAACTCAAGTGTCACACATTATGTTGCATGAAATTTGAAAACAACACTCAGTTTATTATCCCCCGCTTTTTCGAAGAAAAAAAGGGGTTTTTTAATTTCGGTTTGTCCGTCCGTCCGGCTGTCCGTCTGTCCGTCTGTCCGTCTGTCCGTCCGTCACACTTCGTTTCCGTGCAATAACTGCCGCAAATGTGAACCGTTTTCTTTCAAACTTAGTAACAAGGTTAAATGCCTTGAGGGCTAGGCCAAGTTCGAATATCACTTTCGGCGGACTTTATTTGGTGGAGTTATGGCCCCTTATTTAACAAAATATGTTGTTTGTTGCCGTTTCCGTGCAATAACTGCCACAAATGTGAACCTTTTTTTTTCAAACTTGGTAACAAGGTTAAATGCCTTAAGGGCTAGGCCAAGTTCGATCATCACTTTCGGCGGACTTTATTCGGTGGAGTTATGGCCCCTTATTTAACAAAAAATGTCGTTTGTTGCTGTTTCCGTGCAATAACTGCCACAAATGTAAACCTTTTTTTTTCAAACTTGGTAACAAGGTTAAATGCCTTTAGGGCTAGGCCAAGTTCGATCATCACTTTCGGCGGACTTTTTTTGGTGTAGTTATGTCCCCTCATTTAACAAAAAATGTCATTTGTTGCTGTTTCCGTGCAATAACTGCCACAAATGTGAACTTTTTTTTTTTCAAACTTGGTAACAAGGTTAAATGCCTTAAGGACTAGGCCAAGTTCGATCGTCACTTTCGGCGGACTATATTCGGTGGAGTTATGGCCCCTTATTTAACAAAAAATGTCGTTTGTTGCTGTTTCCGTGCAATAACTACCATAAATGTGAACCGTTTTTTTTCAAACTTGGTAACAACCTAGGCCAAGTTCGATCCTCACTTTCGGCGGACTTTATTCGGTGGAGTTATAGCCCCTTAATTAACAAAAAATGTCCTTTGTTGCTGTTTCCGTACAATTACTCCCACAAGTGTGAACCTTTTTTGTTCAAACTTGGTAACAAAGTTAAATGCCTTAAGGGCTAGGCCAAGTTCGATCATCGCTTTCGGCGGAGTTATGGCCCCTTGCTTAACAAAATATGTCGTTTGTTGCTGTTTCCGTGCAATTACTGCCACAAATGTGAACCTTTTTTTTTTTCAAACTTTCTATCAAGGTTAAATGCCTTAACAGCTAGGCCAAGTTCGATCGTCACTTTCGGCGGATTTTATTCCTACAATATTTCCTGCAAGCGGGGGATATAAATTTCATGAATTTGCTTGTTTGTTTTGTTTTATTGGGGTTTTACGCCGTTTTCAACATTAATTCAGTTATATCACAGCGACTGTTCACTTATTCATGATCCCTGGGTTAACAAACCAGTACTAGGCTATGAAATGTGCCTTGTCCAAGGGCACTTCACCATGACTGGGGATCGAAACCGAGATGGCCCGTTTCATATCCCCGACGCTTACCACAATCAGACCGACGGTTTAAAATTCAAGAGGAATACTCGAGACATGGTCCAGTAAAATCAATAATAGGATATTTGCGGCAAGTGTAGATCCAGATCAACATGCCCATCCGCGCAGTTTGATCTTGATCTGGAAACTATCGCACTACTTCTGACCAACAACGCGTTTTTTTTTTATCAGATTACACTGGAGCATAGGCAGATCTTTATCGTCGCTTTCAAAATTACACGAAGGATGATTTTCTCAAAACACGACTCTTACGTACCCAGAACTTGAATTGTTTCTCTGATCGATTGTCCAAAATAACCGTCAGCATTAATCATAAATGTGAGATGATATTGTTACATAATTTGGGATCAATTAAGATAACATATCTTTACTTCTGCATGTCTTGCGAAGAAGTCACACAGGGATAATTTCTCCGTCGATTATGTCATCCCGTCCGTCCGTCCGTCCGTCCGTCCGTCCGTCCGTCCGTCTCTCCTACACGCTTTCACTCATTGACATGTTAGAGGGAAAACACATGTGTTTCTTTGAACAGTCTTGTTCCTAAATCAACCGGTATTGATGAGGAAATATGGCAATGATGAGAAATTTTGCGATAAACAGATATTTTCTAATGGCATTGTATCACATATGCATCTATTCCTCCTTCACTGATGATATACGAGTAGCGTCTAGCGATTTGGGGTCTTAACCCTTTCCCACATTCAACAAATCTGCAACAGACGACTTTGAAAACATAGTAACAAAAATCTGAACAAAATGTCCTTAAAAGAAAGCTTAATTGTTAAATAAAGTTGAAAACATTGTGGCCAGAGGAGAAATTGCTCACCAAATGCGTCTGCAAGTGGGAAAGGGTTAATGACACTTCGCTTTGACTTCATTTAATGTTATACCGGCGAACAGGTATTAGAACTAAACTCCCAGATTTTGTCAGAGGCTTTATTTAGATATGTAAAACATATATTTGGACAGTGAAGACTGAGGACACACAGGCTCATCTGAGTATACACTGTACGTAGTTACATTTCGAACACTTCGAATTCCGCTGTCGAGGCTCATATGTATACGTGTGATTCAAAATGCATTTTGTCCAGATTTCCATTCCTTTTCACGAGATGTTTTGAATAATGAAGAATCTAAACTGTCATACCAAGAAGAGGTTATGGATAGAAAAATATATTGACTAACATGTATATGGAAGTATATTTTAATAATTTATTCGACTAATCTTATAATGAACCATTTAAAATGTATGCAAAAACAATTTCAAACAAATTACACCATTTCTGGAATGAATTCAATGCCAGCTTTTGACAAACAACATTGTTTAGCACTATATATATTAGCCAACCCTACCCCCTATGTGCACGTCTTTATACGTTTATGCAGATGGCGTTCTTTGAAAGTATTGGGGTGAAAGAAGACATTTCTAAAACAAATACTCTTCCTACGATGCTTTCAATCTAACAAACAAAACGTTTCCGTTTTCCAGAAATTGACTGTTTATCATTGTGTTTCGCTTCAAATGTCTTCAGGTTTATGGCTTGCACCAACTGTTACTCTTAATGTCATTAAAGTCAAGTAAACTTGTCGCCGCGTTATAACTGGAATACCGCGTTATAATTGGAATACCGTTGAAGAGGCGTTTAAATCCAATCAATGTCACTAACAGCTATAATCTGAGTTCTTCGAATGTGTTTTATTCCTGTTTTATAACTGGTTTTTCCACTGCGTACTAGTCTTATAAAAAAAAACCTGCAACATGTAAATAAACACGTGTCAACTAGATTTCCCGACATTCCTTCCTTCGGAATGATCTCTCCAGTTATTCTATACCTGTTAGACTCCAACCACTTGTCACACATAGCTCTAGATAAGGGATATTGTTTACTTATAAAAGCCTTGTTTGACACTCAAACCCTGTGTTGTGTGTACTCAAATGAATCGTCTCGCCGAGTACCCCCCCATATAGGGTTTGGTTGACTAATAAGAGAGATACTGTGGGGGGAAAAAGACTAGTTAATTTCCCGTTAACTAGTCCTCAGGTACTAACATCTTTGTAATAGTTACACCTCTGAATGTACTTGTTTAATTCACACAGAGGCGGCGCGAGAGAATGTACTGTTTGCTCGACGTACCGGATTCTTTTCACAATCTCCCATCAGAAATCGGCGATAAGCCGTTCTGAAGTTGTTGTCCATCAGCGTATACACGATCGGGTTTAGACAATATGACAGCCAGCCCAGCATCGTCGTCCAAATATGGTGAATTGGGTATGTGAACGTCTTATCGCTAACATTCATCACGAAGTACGGGAACGTACCGAAAAAGAATATTGAAAATATACACAACATCATGGCCGACAGTCTTAAAGCTCTTGTCTGTGGAGTATTTGGTTTCCATTTGCTCATTCGTCGGAAACTTTTATATGCAGCACAGCCGATTCTAGCGTAACAGTAAATGATGAATATACACGGAAAGATGAATCCAAGACTCACTGTAGCAATGCGATTAGATTGTTCGACTGTCTGGTCAAATGTACACGCCATAATCGAGGATTGGAAGCAATAGGCTCCCCAAACTTTGAACGCTGGAGGAATGGTGAAAACTAGCGGGAACGCCCAGCAGAATACCAGCACTATAATCAGTTGTTTCGTGTCAGACATGTACCTGTATTTGTTTATATGAACAACATTAAGGTATCTATATAAAGCTATGACAGCTAGATGGGCCATTATTACACCAACTAATGTATAACGTATACCGCCGGCCGCTGAACAGAAATATTCGGGAACCTTATGGGTTTGTCTATGGAACACAACGGCCTGCATTGACAGTATCAGTGAACAGTATAAGAAACCGGCGAAACTTTGACTTCCTATAAGAATACAGTTGACGCTATAACGGAGACTGGAGAACAAGATAGCCAGCACTGTAACGAGGTTACCAAAACTACCCAGTATACACATGACTATGGTTATTATCTCCAGTGTGAGGAGAGTCTCCTTCTTCCCGCACCACCATTCCGGACAGTTTGGGTCAATGAATTCGATGGTCCGGTTTCCGGTATCATTCGGATCCACACTGAAATACCCCATTCTTAATGCGTGTCTATGTATCTGTTCTACGCTCCTCGATTTTATTATGATATAAATACGTGACTTTCTCGTGGTTCCTGTTATTGTTACGCTTGATGACACTGGCTGTGACACATATTTAATAACTGTCAACGTGTGTGAGGTTGCTTCGTGTCTGGTAACCCGTATGTGTCGTGGTACAGGCAATTACTTATTTATATGTCACCATAGTGTCATAAACTCAATGCATACACATAAATAAATGAGATTCCACTACACAATTTCCCAGTAAAGGTTGAATAACGTATCTTTATAATGATTGTAAAAACTCAAACTGTATGTGTTCGCGGAGGCTTTGGTATACTCCAAATAATTCTCCGAGAATACTCTAAGCCTATATTATACACTTTAACATGTTTAAAAAAAGATGAATTAGTTTCCTTTCATACATTCCGTTGATGCTCCTTTATGTGAAAGTAATCCTAGACTTCGATAGAATAGTTAAACGAGGTAGAATTACGTTTCGTACACTTTTACTTCCGCCGTTTTAATATAAAGATATTCATCCACAGAAAATTTAATCGTTAATAAATTAAATCCTTGATTGTTTTGCACTTTCAGTTTAAAACACTAAACATTCGTAAATATTGTATTATTTATAGAAAAAAGTGTGTTCTAATTAATATCGATAGACTTTAGTACTATGAATTTCCTTGAGGATTGTTTGCACGCTCTAAATGAACTGTAGATTCATATTCATTGTTTGATTGGAATACCAGATGATAAAAGTGTTGTCTGTAAATAGTTTATAAACATCGACTCCGATATGGTAGCAAGATAGCAGAACATACACTATCTGACGGCAATATGTCCTTCTGATACAGGAAATCCTGAGACACTGAGTATTCAGTCATGTTGCAAAATCAATGAACACGATTGCGGTTTCCGACATTGCAACTGTGTAATTGTAACACACGAGCCTGTGGGTGACAAACGAATATTGTGTTGTTTGTAAGATTAGTATCCAAATAGTGTCACAAATATAATAATGTTCTCGTGTTCTTGTATAACATTCGGTTAGTTATCCTCCGTACATTTGTCTTCCCGTTTATCAGGTTGATCCGCGTTTTTTATTATGTTTCCAGTCTATGGGGATATTACTTCATATATTTTATAGAACTCCCTCGTGTAATAACCCCGTCTGTAAAAGGTATATTAACGAGTTTATTACGTTTTTACGTCATCCCCCCTCGGTTAATTCATATTTATGATTATGTTTCTCATATCGAGAACGGAAATAGATATAGGGGGTATTAATCATACACTGTTTCACATCTTGGATCTATTATGTCAAACGCAGCTCGGTGAATGGTACTTCTAACTCGAACCGTTTACCTATTCGTTCCAAGTTGTCTTTCCTTTAAAATCTGAAATAGAAGAAAAAACAACTTATATTAAATTGTTGATGTTATTAATCGGCTTTGTGCGACTGTTGACATGTCTGTAGCAGACGCCTTTTAAAACCGCATCATCTATTGATACCACACATTTAAAATTAACCTCTACACAATCAGCATTCATTCATATCAAATGGTTGTAACTACATATTATACAACTATATAGTTACAGCAGTTTGGCATGAAACTCTCAAGCTGCAGATGTGGAAAGGGTAATTCATTTGTGATTTTGATATAGATATACCCTCCATACCATTTTTTAAAAAAAAACAATACGTTTTTGCTTTATGTCTAGTATAAAAAGTATTTCCGTCTCCATGAATAAAGATGTAGCGTTTCAAATTGCAAATGTAATATCAATTATGGTCACCTTCAGTAGCCCACATATGTGTCAATCATTGTCACCTTAATTAGCCCACACATGTGTTCCTTCGAACACTCACGTGATAACACGTGAGCGTTTCTAAAGGATAAACTCGAGTTACATAATGATTTTTGTTCACAGGGACGTGCTCCTCTAACAATTAAATATGACCCTATGTATGAATAGTTATGCATAGTGTTATATTTATTTTTAGAGGAGCACGTCCCTGCGGTTTTGTTAATACATTGCAAACGTGTTTGTTTTTTCCAACGATTGTCATTTATTGGTTGAAATTTCAATTTCCATTCCGTCTCTATTTCTGTGCGATTTCATACACTTTGATAAAAAGCAATACACCGTTAATGCGCAGATTCCAATACCATTTGCTATTTGCAGAAAGAGATAATGGCACTAAACATCAATGGTTCCTCGCCACTTGTTGTCGGTTTCGATACTGAAGGAACATTATGCCGATGAGGTTATTTTTTTCTATCAGTTTTATGACCTCCCTCGATACATTTGTTCGATCATTGTTATTTCTCTGGCGATTGTCTTTTATTAAATTTCTTGTAAATGTCAGCAATTTTAGAACTCTCGCATTTTAGTTTCGATATTATCGATAATCTTTTAAGTTGGATTGAATCATTGATGGCTTCATGCAAAACGTTTGTAGCTACATAGTGTAACACGCTATAGTAAACACCGTTTTGCATGAATCCCGTATTGTGCTTCATGTTTCTTCCTTCATATCCATTGGCATTCCTTCCTTTCCGCTAAGGATTGTGGGGTTATCATTACGAATGATTCGCTGGTGCCCGGATAAAGGGTCCATTAGTATGTGTTACTTACCAAGGAAACGCCATCATGTAACTGAAACATTCCTGAAAGCCTCGTAAACAACATGCACAAGAATCTTTCAAACCAGACAATGATGTTCCATGTTCCATTTAAGTTATTGATATATTTCTCTTTCTCTTTATACTTTTGTGGTTTGCTTCATTTAAAAGAAAGTAATTCGACATGCACACGTACGTGCATACGTTTAGCCTGTTGTAAGCAACCTTAAGGCACATTTACGTATCCTCTTAAGAACGACATTTAAACATTTACAGTTACTGGAGAAAAAAAAATTTGCCTGTAAATTTGTGCATTCTTATCCGTGTCTACATAGTTCGCTGCCTATTTAAAAAAACAACAACAATACTTAAGACATAAGTCAGAACTTGTCAAAACAAAGGGTTGATTATATCAGTTACAGGCATTCAGCTGAATACTGGTTTACATGATAACAACGATGGAAACATCCATTCGTCATAATACACAGTGTCCACCAGAGCACGCGAGACGGATACCCTGGGGAATATTATAACCGTATTAGGAAATAATGGTAGCATTTCAACTACAGATTACTGACCCTGTGTTGTCAGTTAGACTCGTAAAAGACTTAAACATGTCAGAACCAGTTAACCTTTCACAGAAGTCACGTGTTTCTTCGATTCAATGGGGATATTGTGAACAAAAAGATGGATTGAACCCGTCAATGGCATACGGTGCAAGTTGATTTGTGTGAACAGTGCAGATCCAGATCTATACTGTTTACATGTTATGTACTCAAAGTCTGTAAAGCTTTGGTCAAATTGTGTATAACCTGATAAGACGAAGAATATGCAGAGGCTGACCTGAATCTTCACTGTTCAGAAATGCCAACTAGTATATTTTCCAACGGTTTGATTGAGTAGTGCTTGATTTGGGTTTAACGCCGTATTCAACAATGTTTCAGTCATGTCACGGCGACCAGTTCACATACTCATGTCACGGCAGCCAGGTCACATACTCATGTCACGGCGGCCAGTTCACATACTCGCGTGTTTCTTCGTTTTCTCACAACAGGACTCAACAAAACAGACTTTCTAAGCAACTGACCGCTTTCCAAAACGTTGTCAAACGTCGGAAATAATGATTGCCGAGCTGGGGGTCCAACTCACAATCTCTGGATTAACAGCCAGCGTCGATACCGACCGAGCTACCGGTTCCTTTTCGTACTGAATGGCTAAACTAATGTTGGAACATGACTGATACTTTATTGTATGTTTAACCATGAAACCAGATCTTCCGAGGTGTGAGCCTTTCTCCACATAAAGACACTTCCTGGCGCATCTGCAGCAGACGACTTTTTGAAAATGTTATGACAAAGGAAGAAATCATTCAATATGAGCAATTCCTCCATTTGCTCCAATATTTTCAACTTTGATTATAATTGTTTGGTGGTTTCAATTTGTTTTAGTCACTTGACCCTTTTGTGACCAAATGTTAAGTATTATTGATGTAATCTTGAAGCTACAACAGATGTGTCCTAAATGAAAAGGAACCGTTTTTTATGAAATCATTCAAACCAAATATCATACAAACATAACTATAATGTTCCACTTACATGCCTAGTTATACCATGAAAGGGCTAAACATGAACTACATTTGCACTGTCATATATATATATATACATACAAAACCCGCGTTAAGCGAACACTAATAGATTAATATTCAGAATAAGGTTGCGGGTTCCATCCCCGTCGGGGTCATACTAAAGAATTTAACAATGGTAGTAATGGCTTTTCAACCTTTGTGCTCAGGGTTGTGGGGTTAGCATTGTGACTGAATCGCTGGTGTCGGAATTAAAGGATCAGAAGTACTTGTAACTTATCCAGGAAACGCCGTGATGTAACTGAACAAATTATGAATGCAGCGTTAAACACCAAAGAAACAAGAACAAGGAAATGTAGAAAGGAAACAAATACGGTTTCACTTTCTAGTTTGTGATGTTACATATGTATTGCTCTGTTATCTGTAGGTAGACGGAAGTAAAGGCTCCACTTGTCGCAGATCTAACGACACGCCCTTTATCACCTGACGTGGCTGTTATGTTATTACTACAGCAGACTGCAGTTGGTATGTTAATTGCGGTGACCGCGCACATTAATGCAATTCAGCCGCGATTTGTATAATTACGGAATCATGAGTGACCTACTATTTTATACGAGACGGGCCATAAGTAAACTCATATATTTGCGGCGTTTGTGTGACGTTTGGGGATCACTTAAGTATTTTCCGTCGACTGTCCGTCTCGGTCAGGTGCCTGACAAGAGAGCCTCAAGGGCGTAGCTTTGCAATAATCAATGTGTAGGCCGTCTCGTGAGAATATCACTACTGTGGACTCTGCGTAAAGTATCGACCCAGATCAGCCTAAACATGCCACACAGGCCTACCCGGATAGACACTTTTCGCCTCCTGTAGATTTTCTGTTTTATGAATAACTACTCTATACATCTATCCCCCTAGGACGGAATGTGTCGACCGGATCAGTCTGCGCGGACAGCGCAGGCTGATCTGGTCAATACATTACGCAGATGTCTATCGCCGCAGCTGCATTTTGGGGCATTTTGAAAAAAAAAATGTGTAGGCACGTGCCTACAGTGCCTAAGGGAACTACGCCCCTGTCTTTAATATGCTTCTTTATCTCTCAATGACGTTTTAACAATTTCGGACAAAAAATATCTCTGTTCATACCATTCTCTTAAAAATAAAGATTTCTTATTTTCATTTATAGAATAAGGTCCTATTTACATGTCGGGTACCGTACATTAGAGCCGCATACTATTAATTATCAACAATTATCTTGCAAGCCATATATCTGACGTATACATTGCTACCGACACCATTAAACACATTTTATCTATGTTTAACACGATGTGAACTCCCTTTACGTGTTGTGTACTAATAGTTAACGCTGGGTTTCGTAAAAGTAGCATGTTATAAGAAGATTGTAGAAATAAATTTAAACATTGGTGCAGTAATGTTAAGAAATTGTAAGAGTATGTATGGATATGTTTGAAATGCTTCACATGAAATCAATTTGAAAACCTTTCATTTCACATTTAAAAGTCTTCAAATTGATATTTTTTAAACCGAATTGGTATGGCGATGTTCAGAAATATAGCCTTCTATCTATATACATGTTTATTACAGAAGCTGTATTAGCTTATGTCAATACAGTTTTGTCTTTTGTCTATAACCCTTCTTTGAAAAGGAGGCATATTGAATATAATGGGTCTGCCCGTCACACAATGTTGTATCGAGCATATCTACAAAACTATATGAGCCAGATCTATTTATTTTCATTTTAACTGCTTTAACCTTTGATACAGATGCGCCATTCAACAGATAACATTTGAAAAAACATTGTAGGAAAACGAACAATGTTTGCTTTTTCCATATTGTTTTCAATTTAGTATACAGATAATGATTCCTATTGTACTGATAATACAGATAATACACTATATTTGTAAAGCATACGACGCTGAAAATATCCTATCAGGTAAACTGTAAACCTCGCATCAAAAGGTGGATAAGAAACCCGAATGTAATCCCCCAACATAACCCAGTCTGATAAACTCCTAGGTTAATTAAAGAGTTCAAAGTAATTGATTAAGTGTAACGCGCACGCTAACAAGGTGTTACCAGGAACCTACAGCCAATTAATGTAAATTTCTAATACATGGATACGTGCTGCGTTCATTTACCTGTAACGTTTTCTAACGTTAGTAAATCCACCAATCAATTATGTCTTCTTCTCAGTAGCTGTAAGAGAAGTCTCTGTAATTTGCTTGGTGGATTTTAAACGCTAGTTATAGTATCATGTATATGAAGGCATACCTGATACGATGGTAAAGATGGCTTATGAAATGCGATAACACGTCCGTTATTAACTCTTCAAAAAGGAGGAGATGAGGGGCTCTGCTCATATACTATTTAGTTCATCCTGTAGATATACCAATACGATATATCTTCGTGTATTTACTGGTGAGTTAACGACTAGTTTGTTTTCGATATGTCTAGTATATTGTACCCTTTGCGATATAAAGTGAAAATATCTTTAAATTATAGTACACCTTTTTTTAAATAAGGGTTGAAAAAATATATCAAAAAGAGAAATTGTTATTTATGATTAATTTCTCATTTTCCCAAAATGTTTTCAAAAGACGTCTGCTACAGAGGCGTTAGAAAACGTATGTATCTTGGAAAGAGAACAAGATTCCGTAGTAAAGAAACAAGGCCGAATGATTCGTTTCGACGGTTGTTTCGTCTTCAAAAACGGGACATAAACAAGGTACCGCCTCGGGCTCGTATTGTTAGAGCGTACGCTTCGGGTCTGGGAGGTCGTGAGTTCAATCCCCGACCGAGTCATACCAAATACTTTTTAAATGGTAGTAATGCCTGGCTTCCCTCCTTGGCGCTCCGGGTTGCGGGGTGAGCATTATGACTGACTGGCTGGTATCATGATAAATGGACCAGTAACACTGGTAGCTTACCCAGGAAACTCCGTGATATAACTGACATCGTGTCATAAAACACCAAGTACTCAATCAATCAATCAATCAATCAATCAATCAATCTAGGAAGGTACAGTTTTTCTCTATCGCCCGTATTTCCGCGGCGAGGCTCAACTGTTATCTTTTTGTATGACAGTAAGTGTAAACATAACGGATAACAATGGGTACTATTCCCAGTGTTGGCATTGGTATTACTTTCCTAAGGTCTGCATTGTGTTTTTGGCACGAAAACACTTAGTGTAGTAGTATCCAGTATATGTTAGCCATGTACTAACCGTGCATGTTTTTATCATTCATCTCCCTATCTCTCTTTCCCTTAACAACCTCTTCATCCACACACGTGTGCTAAGGGTTGCTTTAGTCTCCGTGTTTATGGCTGAAGTAAAGAAATGTCTATATCCGATAATGGGTTAATGGCGTGGGTACAAAACCTCGCAGAAAAACTTTAAACACGAGGATATGGGACCGCCACATAACACTATAAATACATCCATCATCTAGTAAACAATGTAACTGGACTGGTACGTTGTGTGAAACAATGTACCTTTACGCCACTTAACATGCTTCCTATATATAGGATCTGACATGAGTTGTCATTCAATATAAAGTTGTATTAAACGAGTTCAAGATATCTGTTATTAAGCGAGCCTTTGGTGTGTGCTTAATAACACATTTCTTGGACGAGTTTAGTAAAACTTTTCATGATATGACAACAAATGTCAGATTATTTTTGTCACGTGATAAAACACAAATTTCCAAAGCTATTTTAATTTCGTAAGTAAACCGTATACTAATGCCGCCAATACTTATGCCGAGGTCATACGCGATCAGAAAATAGTCCCAACATGTGATACTTAATAAACTGTAAACTAATCACAAAACAAAATATTTGATCATGTAATTAATCATGAAAACACAGAAAAATTAGATATGTACGAGGTCATACGCGATCAGAAAATAGTCCCAACATGTGATACTTAATAAACTGTAAACTAATCACAAAACAAAATATTTGATCATGTAATTAATCATGAAAACACAGAAAAATTAGATATGTACAAGTATGACCGATAATGGTCCCTACACCTCGTAAATCTATCGTGACGTTTGTGTTTACCGGATACACTTACTTTCTCAGTCGTTTTGTAAACATTCGCGGATGAATACAACAATAGTGGTTTGGTCATGTTATATTACACACGTTACATATAAAGAAATACGTAATGGGTATATTTGATCGAATACAAGCATTGTTATGTGATCATGTGATAAATAAATTTATGTGTTTCAACTTGCCACGCACATTGATCCATCTCTTTAAGACCAGACCACCACCATATGCGACCACGGGCGCACTTGGATGTTGGTGGTGACGTCGCATATGGGTTGGTACTACCGAGAATTACCTCAACCTCCGTCCATGGCTGTCAGACCGATATATGTATGGGAAATAAACTTCGTTGTAGCAGCACATGCTCGTATAGATATGATAACTGCCTATTAAAGGTCGTCTCGGAGTGACGACAGCCAATCAAAGCGTCGCCTACAAAATCGCTAGGTATCAAGAGGGAAGCTAACAGTCAAAGATGTAGCAATAATTTTGATACAGATTTGCAAAACAATATGTGAAAACAAAAAATATGAAATTCTCACTCTGCAAGGCATTTCTGCTTGTGACACAATTATTTCAAAAGTCGTCAGCTGCAGATGTGTCTAAGTACGCCTACATTAGGAAAAGATCAACGAAGTGAGCCGAAGAGTTCCAACTGACTTTACAAGCCGAGAAATCGTTCGTCACCGGAAGGTCTAATTTGGGAATTGGTCAGTTCAATCAGACAAATAACAGAGTATACGAACTGTATTTGATTTACGTTTTCCCGCATTCACCGCATAATCATGGAATCCTTCAGAGAGATTTCCTTTTGGCGCCATTACCTAATTTGTCTGCGTCGTCCTTTGCCTTGCAAACGAGATAAGTCATTAGTTGATGCTTTATTCGAACATTTCAATAATCTTGCATTAATGGACATATTTGAACATTCTGCTGAGGATGAACACACGAAACCTTTACAATTGTCAAAGGCCACACATGCAAATGGTGAGCTCAATTTAAAAGGTCGCATTAGTTTGTAAAGCATGTAACTTGCCGACCATAAAGCAATCCCATCTTATCTAAGTTAATTATTAGTACAACAGCTAATAATAGCTAATCCACCAATCACATTACTGCTACTATGAATAAGCTTTAACTGTATTGGTTGGTTTGCTTTCTTAAGCTTATGTAAAACTTCATTGAACACTCTACAAGTCAAAGTGCGCCTAAGTATGTTCAATATTGTGACTAGATGTTGTCGTATCTGCAGGTTTATTATTTGAGTAAGGGTTACCGGTGGAGATATAGAGTGCCGTAGAGCTAGACACCTGCCGTAGAGCTAGACACAGCTTAATTGTTGGTTGTTGACTCTACACAGTAATCACTATTTCCCTGAATAATGTTTTTGGTTCCTCAGTATTTACATGCACGCAAGTCAGCCTTTGTGGCAGGGAGAAACATAATGATCGTTTATCCTTCGCCTGATCGTCCGTCCGTCCTACCCATTGTCATGAAGTGATCTGTTTAACAAAACAGTATAGCTTTATATCTGAACGCTCGTACGGGAAATCAGAACTGAAGCTGCGTAGTTGGCTTGATTGGGTTTTATCACTTGTTTCCTTTTTAAAAAGTAAGCTGTTTAAACTGTATTGTCGAGCAGTGCAGTGTAGAGCCAGATCAAGATCCACACTGGTCGCAAATACCTGTCGGTTGGTTTATCATTTTCTATTATAGACATGTTGTACAATTTGTCTTGAGTCGTCACCGGTTGCATGGGTGACAAAATCCGCCCGGCGAAAGTAATAACCGTCGATCGGACAGATTCATTGTAAACTTGCTTTCATGTAGACGGAATAGTAAATACTTACTGATACTACACAACATGATTACATTCGGTAAAGCTTTGATCAGATCATATGACAAGAATGCAAGTTAAACAATGAATGATATCCCTTTCTCACATATAGACGCCTTATGACGCATCTGTAGCAAACGAGTTATGAAAATAGTGTGGTAAGAGAAGAATCTGCTCACATTAAACAATTTCTCCTTTTGCCGCAATGTTTTCAACTCTATACGATTATTATATTATCATTTATAGAGATTCGCAACATTCGTGCTACTAGTCTTTCTTTGCATGTAGGTAAGGATATGGGCGCCGTTAACTTACGGACATTGTGTATATTAAACACTTACTGAACACTTACTGACACTTGAGAAGAACACAATGACGGTAAACTATTACCCCCCGACCAAGAACAAAAGAGTCAATATCCAACATATATGGCATGAGTGCAACGTACACAATACTGGCACAGACTGACCTTTTCCAAAATGTCACTGCAAGGTTTCCATTGACTTGAAATTAACCCTTTCCCACATACAACAAATCTGCAGCAGACGAGAGATGTCTACTCATAAATATAAAAACTCTCTATTTTTGTTGGTATAATTACTGAACAAATTTGAAAACTGCGTCTACAGGTGGGAAAGGGTTAATAGAGTCAACGCTATTTTATCCTTTTCCATCATACGCCAAATTTACAGCAACGACTTCGAAAACATCGATGCAAATATATGGAAAAGTTCTATAGATAAAGGCATAACTAGTGTATAGAGTTGTAAACATTGTGGCAAAATTAGAATGAGCAATTTCGTATTTGGTTAACAAAAAATCGAAAGTCCTCAAATCTTCAAAAGACGACTTTGAAAACGTCAATGCAATCATATGGAAACGTTCTATAAATAAATGTATATCTATTGAATAGAGTTGAAAACATTGTGACAAAGCTAGAAATATTGCTCAATATGAGCATTATTGATAAAGTAATAACTTTTTAAAAGATTTGACAGTCACTATGAACAATATCTCCTATGGTATAACTGTTTCCAATAGCCGTCTGCTGCAGATACTTCAAAATACGTCTGCATGTGGGTAAGAGTCCTCTCTGTTTCCAAACAGTTTTGACTTTCAGACACTGTCTAGGATAACACAAGTGGAATAATGTTTAAAACCAGAAATTTCTCCTCTTCAATCGATAGTTTCAACTCTTCAATAGATAGTTTCAACTCTTCAATCGATAGTTTCAACTCTTCAATAGATAGTTTCAACTCTTCAATAGATAGTTTCAACTCTTCAATCGATAGCTTCAACTCTGTTACACAATCATACCTCAATTGTCAAGAAAGATGTCGTTCATGTTCAGCTGTAATTATAGCCGATATGACTATTGAATGTCCTATTTTGTATTTAATTAAGTTTTCTTGTCTCAGTAAAATGTCCAAACAATCTTTCTAGATTAACCACTCTGGGACCTAGCAGAATGACTTAAAAGCCTTACATATTTTTATCCTGTCGTCTTCAATAGAGCAAACAGTGTTTTTATCTTGGAATAAATGTAAAACACTGACATTTAATACTGAGTGGTCATTCATCATACATTCCCATTCTTATTCGAATCGTCGCGTCACAGCAATGGCTGCCATATTGTAATGTAATAGGACAACGCCGTGCGTAAACCGACCTTAGGAGTAAGAACGTTTACCGCACGTGGACGCATTTTGCCGCGTCTGAGATAGGCGACTTTTGAAATCATTGTGACAAAATGAGATCAATTTGAGCTTTGGTCTACGAAAACCAATCGTAAGGTATTTGCGGTCAGCGTAGATCTATATCAGCCATTGCATGCAAACAGTCAGATTTGGTTGAGCAGTGTTCGCTTATACGTCAAAGTAGAATTAAAGAACAATCTGTAAATATGTATCCATTTGGATCCTAATCTAATATATCCTTATAACTAATGGCAGGTCTTTTTTCCCACACGTTTAACCTGGCTTTCGAAGAGCACTGCTCATGGTGTTTGGCCTGGTCGTAGTAGTCATACCATTTCTTTCGGAGTTGACAGCCTGCCAATTGCTGTTAGCACCAAACAACGCATGAGAAACTGCGCGAGAAAAATAATTCATCATGGATTCAACAAAACTGCATTTAAAAGGTTAGGATCTCCCCCATAAATATCACTTTAATGTTGTTGGAACATGAGTGAAAACCTTAAGGCGTGAGTACTCCAATATAAGTTTAAGAAAATGCCGAAATGCCGAGAGGTCAAATATGGAAGCTTGTTAACATTATTAACATTCGCGAAGAGGAACGGAAAAAAAGAAAGAAGTCACGTGAAAAATACAGTGGCTGATTAACCGGGGGAGGCGTAGGGCCCGTGCGTCGAAAAATTAATGGTAAACAAAGAAAAAGCGTGGGAAATGTAGTGGCGGATTTAGCGGGGGCCCATGTGGCCCGTGCCCGACTCCCCCCCCCCCCCCCACCCCCACCCCACGAAAGAAGTCACGTGAAATATACAGTGGCGGATTAAATCCAACCTTCCAGCAGCCCCCGGGCCGTCATCACTGCAGTGCTTTTTTTACATCTACCTGTTCTCTTTTAATTATGAAGGGAAATCCCCCTGTTACTGCTTGTATCACTATTCTGGTGGGAATATAACAATCACTTTTGTTATATCAAGTGTTAACCCTTATCCCTCCTGATACATGTAACGGGTATAACTTGTCCTTGATCTTTGACAACTTCTTGCATCGTTATAGAGAAAACCCTAGCTTAAATTTGATGAATAAGTAACGAGCGCTGTAGACAAAGATTAGACTGTACGAAGGTCATGGTCTACATTGTTCGCAGACTGTTTTCAAAAACGCCTATAGCTGGATGAATAAATGTTGTTCTAGTCGTGTAAAGTATAATAAGGGTTAATTGCTTCATCGTTATCGAAAGAAGCCAGCAAATTACCTTTTAGGAAATGGAATGCTGATAAGTGAACTTCAAGGATTGACTTTCCGTCTGAGGTTTTCATATGTGTTCAGGCAAGTACGTCTAAATGACGGAACTATTTAATGGAGAGAACGCCAATGTTGACGTTAATGAGACATGACCAATGGTATTTCTGTAGAACCCTGTATTGTGGGGGAATTTGTTGAAATGAATTTTGGAATATGTTAACCAGGTCAATCAGAAACTGATGTTCCTTGTGTATAGGATAACGTTCGAATATTCTCTAAAAAATGTTCATTTGCATGAACGCAATTTGGTTGACCCTTTCCCAATTACAGACGCTTTCTGACGCCTCTGCAGCAGACGACTTTTGCAAACAATGTGGCAAAAGACAAATTGTTCAAAATGAGCATTTTCTCCTATTGCCACAATGTTTTCAACTCTGTTCAATAATCTTACTTTCATTTGTAGAAAATTACCTAAGATTTGCCTAGATATACTCAAAGTTGTCTGCTGTATATTTGCTGTATGAGGGAACGGATTATTTCCGTGGTGAGATACATGTAATGTTACAATATTTTACCCTAATGTTGTGAGTATTAAGTGGACCTGACATGACGTTGTATAAGTGATTTCAAATATGTAAATTAAATTAGCGAGCCTTGACGTATTGCTGATCATTAAAAAAGGTTTCAAAGTTCAGACCCAAGTTTGGTCTAATAAATCTCATACAGTCGCAATTCGTTGACAAATGAATTTCTCGTCGCTTGATTTCGACACTCATGGACCACTTCTTAATCGGATGTTTCTGTCAGGCGAATTCACATAACTACCCTTGTCGAATTTCGGTGTCACTTTCCTTTTTTGTTTGTCATAGCCTTGTCCGACAATTCCTCAGTTTAATGCGAATAGGAAAATGTATGAAGAATATCTCTAAATGAAAATATAAACATAGCATTAAAACATAATTGAATCGTTGTGGCAAAAGGAGACTAATGTTTTCAGAATACGTCTGCATGTGGAAAAGGGTGAAGCAATCATCTGGACTGACACTGAATATTGTTATTTCTTCCTGTATTTGTGTAATCAGCGAGGACGTGACTGTCAATCCGATCCGTTAAACGGATTACTTCACATTACACGAGTTCAGGTAAAGGTTGTTCCGGAATCGCTACTATTTTAATTAAATCCTAGCCGGAATCAGAACTACCTTGATGAAATTGATACATTGGCCTCTTTTTCCACACTGTTAAGATCTCGTTTATGTATATTTGAATACATTGTCTTCTTTTTTTACAATTTTAAGATTTCGTGTTTGTATCTTTTGAAAAAGCTCATGCGTTTCTTTTGAAGTCAGAATTGTCAAACCCTGAATATCAATGATAGAGTGATAAGCACTTTCCGACATACAGCAAAGTTGCAACCGACGACTTTCTAAACAACTAGGCAAAAGTAACATCACCTCAATTGAAAGAATAATTATTCAAAAGAGATTAAAATATTGTGGAAAAAAAAACCAACTCAATATGAGCAAATTCTGTTTGTATGATTTGTTTAATGACCGTCAACTAGCGTATACAACTACATGTATATAAGTTTCTCTGTCAATTATTTCATAACGTGCACACTAAAAACGGATTTGATAACATCGTATTAATTATTTATGGATGGATTATTTCCTTAAATGTGTTGCTACATCGTGTAACTCTTTCAATGCCGAATTCCCTGAAGTAGACTCTTCTATGTTCAAAATCGGGCGAGTCTATTTTGTATGTTATAAGAGTGTTGAAATATGTTAACTAAATGGCAAATATCGCTTTTTCAGGTGAGACAGCTCGTAACAAATCTGCATTGCTTACAAAAACATAAATCTTACCATTTTTCAAAGTATAGCCACTTTATATGACATTGTGTTTGCATCTTTAATGAAGTTATGAATTGCAAACTAATATTAGATTACATATGGTAAAGTTACGTATGAAATCATTTGAGCCGTCCGCGAGAAAACCAACAGTGTGAACTCTGCGTAAAGTATCGACCAGGATCAGCCTAAGCATGCTGCGCAGGCTAACCCGGACAGACACTTTTCGCCTACTGTGGATTTTCTTTTTCAAGAATAATTTCTCTATACCTCTATACCCCTGGGACGGAATATCTCTTCCCGGATCAGTATGTGCGGATTGCGCCGGCTCATCTGGGTCGATACATTACGCAGAGGCCATGATGTTGGTTTTCTCGCGGGACGACTCATTTCCAGTTGTCAAAGACTATTTTGAGTTATACTTACGACGGTGATCAATAAGTAGTGGGACTTTCTTAGGTTTATTTGCTACAAGTTTAATTTGTGTCGAAATTATAACAAAAGTCCTACTTACTTCTTGGTCACCCCTCGTATATATACCCATGGTTTCACACAAACAAGCCAGTATCTGTAAATCAGTCGCCATTTGCAAAATACCTCGACAGTTATATAAATATTTCATGCATTCGTATAATCAGTTACGACTTGAATTGTAATTAGAAAATGTGTTCTGTGCGGGGAACGCGTAAGCTCCATTTAGCGACAGTTGACAGTTTTATTCATGATGTCTTTCTTAACCCTTTCCCTCATATAGACGCTTTTGGACGCCGCTGCAGCAGACGGCTTTTTGAAAACATAGTGACAAAAGAAGAAATTGCACAAAACGTGCAATTTCTCCTTTTGCCACAATGTTTTCCACTTTTAGTGATAGGTTATCCATTCAATTATGGAGATTTTCTATGTTTTGACAAAATACGTTCAAAGTCGTCTGCTGCAGAATTGTCGTATGAGGGAAAGGATTAAACAATCTTAAGATCGGGTTTCGTGTAAAACAATATGTATGCATGTCCTTATACACGAGTTTAAATCACATATGCTAACGAAGAAGACCTAGACCAGCCTGTACATCCGTGCAGTCTTATCTCTGCCTACGTCGTTCGCTATCCATATATCTTAATGCAGCAAAAACTACTGCGTCAAGTCGTTAGAATGGTAATCAAATGTAATGGTGATGACATTCGTGACAAACAGGAATATAGCGGGAAAAGGTTTACTTATCAAAACCAATAAAACGAAACAATTGAACGCTAAATGGTTTCAGGGTTTTATTGCAGATCTTTTAATCGGTAAACCCAGGTATGAAGGTCGCGTGCGTGCCGTTTGACGATGAAAAATTGATGATACACGTATATTTAAACAAACCCCTAGTTCGTCTGTTAAACCTTTTCTACTTGGAGACGTTTTATGACTCATTTGCAGCATAAAATATTTGAAAAATATTGTGGAAAATGGAGAAATTGTTCATTTCCGAAATTTCTCTTTTTGCCACAATTATTTCAACTCGTTTTATAAATAATTTGTCTATATGTTTTAAATGCCGTTTGTAGTAAATGTGTTATATGTGGTAATCGGTTACATGAGCTATTTCTTATGAACTCTTTCAGCGCCAAAGGCAATATTGAGGCTTTTGCAAACAATACTGATTCAGGTGAGTCAGCTCTTACCGACCTGTCTCACCTGAAACCAGCATTGTTTGCCTTTTAGTTATCAAAATACTCAAAACCTTTATTACATGAGAAATGGAGACACCCGATTTTGAACATGGGAGGGACTACTTTAAACAATTCGGCGCTGAAAGAGTTAAGCCTAGAAAAAATGTCTAAATGAATGCGAACAGTGAAGGCATACCTGAGTCTTCACACTCTACAGCTAAGAATGAAATGTTTAACTATATTGTGTTATCATTTACCATTGACGTAAACAGTTGCAGTTAACATTTAAACTTGTTCTAAGTAAACATGTTAAAGTATTTAAAAAGAACAATATTATATTTTACCACGAGTAAACAGAGAATTATTTATCTGGTCGCAGTAGAGAGACTCTGAAGCCGAATCCCATTTTCTTTCTCATGAATATTGTAAGTGGATGCTTGCCATTACTTGACAACTGAACTCTACCTAAATGCCACTATGTGCTAGTAGGAGTTGATCCTTTGTCTTAATAAACGCACTCTGAGAATGTTTCCCAAAATATTTCAGGACAGCTTTGATCGCAGCGTTGTCTGTCCGCTCGTCCGTCCGTCCTGGTGACCACCCACCACCCTTATAAAGACACTAAGATAAATATATATTTTTTTTATAACGGGTATCTCATTTGCATATTAATGCTATTCATTCCGTAAAAGGGGAATAATTACGGAATGAATAGCATACTTGTGGGGTGCAACCCACAAGTGTGAAACAAAAGAAATAACCCCACAAATACCCTTCATGGGTACGTTCGCCCGTCCCGTTTCGTATCTCTGCACCTACTGTCTGGATTCCAAGGAAACTTTATAATAATTATGTAGCGTAGATCATCCTGTTAACCTATATAAATGTTTAATTTATATAAAAAAAATGCTTTGTTATTTTATAAGCAATTTTATCGACGCAATATCTGTTTAAAGCCTTAAAATCATTGTGAAATATATCTCAAAACAAATAACTATATCGTATACTTCGTCAATCCCCCTAAGACGGAATGTGTCGGCCGGATCAGTCTGCGCGGACAGCGCAGGCTGATCTGGTCGATACATTACGCAGATGTCTATCGCCGCAGCTGCATTTTGGGGGCATTTTTAGAAAAAAATGTGTATACACGTGCCTATAGTGCCTAAAACAGACGTAATCAGATATAGCACGAGGTTGTCCGTTCATATACATGTTCATATACCTGAGCCGTCCCGCGAGAAAACCAACATCATGGCATCTGCGTAATGTATCGACCCAGATCAGCCTGCTCAGTTCTCCTAAACTGATCCGGGCTGACACATTCCGTTTCAGGGGAATAGAGGTATAGATTAATGATTCCTGATATAGAAAATCCGCAGGAAGCGAAAAGTTGCTATCCGGGTAAGCCTGCGCAGCATGCTTAGTCTGATCCGGATCGATTATTTACGCAGAGTCCACACTGTTGGTTTAGTCGCGGGACGGCTCAGTTTGTATTGCCTGAATGTATGCTAAGGCGTCTGTTGCAGATTTGTTGTAATTTGGTAAGGGTTAACCATTCAAAACCTGGCAAAAACAACGAAAGTTACGGAAATCAGACTCACAAAGAATAATAATAATGTATATCGGAATATAGGCAAGCATAATTATGTTTACCAGATGTAGGCACTGAATGGAACAGACTACTGTACACTAACTCTCCCATAGCAATGTATGCCGTAATACGTAAATGTATTCCCTCTTTGATAGTAATTTTTCTATAGCAATTTTGCGTTTATAAAATAAGGATCGAAAAGTGATCATGACTAGTTCATACAGTCAACTAGATCTTTACTTGTACTGTTTACAAATTAGCCATTCGCCCCCTGTTATGCAACGCCAATGAAAATGATTGATTGTTTGATTTTTAATACCGCTTTCAACATTTTGTTCAATTATATCACGGCGCTTCCCGTTAAAGATACCAATACTGCAGGTTCATTGTTTCTACTATCATTTTGAAAGTATTTGCTATGACCCGGCCTGGGAGGCGGATGATCTACCATTACACCACCTACGAGGTTACCATTACACCACCTACGAGGTTACCATTACACCACCTACGAGGCGTTCATCATGAACATGAAGTTTCATAATCATGTCTCACATACAGACGATGTTTGACGCATGTCGCTTCAGCAGGTGAATGTTACAAATAGTATTATGTGGGGGAAAAAAGAACAATTACTCTCAAAAGGAGCAATTTCTCATTTTTCGACAAGTGCGGTGCAATGAACAAGTTGATTATTTTTCTGCACAGTCTAATCAATATCTATCCTGTTCGCAAAGTACTTAAACTCTCTTGTTAGAAGATTCTGTAAACTTGTTTAGTTTCTGATATGACTAAGCAGGTAGACAAGAATGACCCGAACCTTCACTGTTTAAATATGAGAACGTGTACTTTCTCATGCACTTGCTTGTTATTAAGGATTTTACATCCATAATTAAATAGTATTACCTGTGATAAAACATTCCCCGTGTGTAAAGGAATTCAGACGACTATTAACCCTTTCCCACATACAACAAATCATCAGCAGTTGACATTAAAAACATACCCGAAAAAATAAGGAAAACTTCTACAAATGAAAGTTGCAAAGAATAAGGATAAATTGCTCATTTTGAGCTATTTCTTTTACCACAATGTTTTGTAAAGTCGTCTGTTGCAGAGGTAGTGTCTGTATGATTGAAATTTCACATCAGGTTAAACGAATAAACCCTCTTGTAAATCATTTTTCTCTTCGTATAATTGGCTGATTGACGAGACGGTTTCTTAACCAGACATAGAACACATGTTGACCAGATGGTACACGATGGTTCTGACTTACGTAATGTGATTCTTGTACTTTACTGTATGAGCCGTTCCACGAGAAAACCAATATTTTGGAGTCCGCGTAATGTATGGACCCCGATCAGCCTGCGCATTCCCCGCAGGCTATAATCCTGGCCGAGACATTCCGTCTCAGGGGGATAGAGGTAAAAAGTAATGACTCCTGAAACAGAAAATCTACAGAAGGCGAAAAATGTCCGTCCGGGTTAGTCTGCGCGGCATACTTAGTCCGACCCTTTACGCAGAGTCCACAATGTTGGTTTACTCGTGGGACGGCTCATATATATTTTCATAGGTAATATTTGACAAAAAAGACCTGCCTAAATGATCCAAATATATATTGTTTTACAGAATTTGCTTCAAATCTTCTATGACTAAAATGCGAACAATCCTGTCTGTTCAGATTGTGAAGATACAATGGCTGATATGTATCTACTAAAACCACTAACGTTGGACAACCACAAAGAGTGCCGTTAAACCACGTTCCTTGTTTATAACAATGTGATTTAAAAGAGGCTCGCACCGACGTCCAAATGAAATAAAGTGGTATGACGCATTTTGACGCATCTGCAGCGGATAACGTTTGAACACATTATAACAAAATAGAAATTGCTGATCATGAGCACTTTTAACTTTTGCCAAAAAGCGTTTTCAACTGTATTAAGTAAGAATACATTCATTAAATGAGTTTATCCACATTTTTGTCAACATCATTTCAAATTCGATAGCTGCAGATTTGCTGTATAAGGGACCTTGAAGTATTAACTTTAACACATAATATATTGCAACGTCATGTGGGACAGGCTGTTGTTTCACCTTCGAAAAAGTAAGAATGGGATGAATCTGCTCTTTCTCAGTGTCTATCTGTCGTTATAAGAGCGAAAGATGTAGCTGTAGACGAAGAACTGGAGGTGTAGTCCCACTGGGTTCACTATCATGCTTCTTCGTATGGGGACGCAATAAATCCCCTATATCGTCTTAAGTGGCTAACAGCAATGTAAATATACGTTAACCCTTTCCCTCATATAGACGCTTTCTGACGCCTCTGCAGCAGACGGCTTTTTGAAAACATAGTGACAAAAGAAGAAATTGCACAAAACGTGCAATTTCTCCTTTTGCCACAATGTTTTCCACTTTTTGTCATAGGTTATCCATTCAATTATGGAGATTTTCTATGTTTTGACAAAATACGTTCAAAGTCGTCTGCTGCAGAATTGTCGTATGAGGGAAAGAGTTAAAGCCTGGACACGTCGTTTACAAGGTATTTTGTCATACATGAAATCCAGTCATCAATTATTCAGTTTGTTATAGCGACTACTAGGCGATTCTCGTTCACGAAACTTTTTAAAAAATCATTGCGAGACTGCGCAGTAGTTTATATATTCGATCAGTTCATAGTCTTGTTTTAAGTGGCATTTACGTTTCAATATCGGTATGTAAGGGCCAGGTCGCGGTGAAAGGAGCGTCTTGTTTTATCTGCGAACAATAAAGACTCCTGCGTGCCTTTTCATAAGTATAATTTCACAAAACCCTTGACCATCTGTTTTGACGTAGATTGATTGATTGATTTATCAATTGGAATTTTACGCCGTTTTCAACAATATTCGAATCATATCCGTTCATCTACCAATGTGTTTCCTGGCTTTCAACACACCAGTACTCCACACATTAGTATTTCCAAATAACTGGCTGGTCCTTGGCGTTGTAATATAGCTAACCCTTTCCCACATACAGACGCTTTCTGAAGCAGCAGACAACATTCGAAAACATTCATAACAAGCAATTTCTCATATGTCACAATGTTTTCAATTTTATTCAATTATTATATTTTCATTTACAGATATTTTTCATATTTTTGCTTAGATATTTTCTAAGTCGTATACTGCAGATTTGTTGTTTGTAGGAAAAGGTTTATTAATCGGCTATTGTAGCTCTATTTCCGTTCTCCCATACCAAATACGAGCCAGTCATTTGGAAAAGTTACACGTTCCCATTTCCGACCAGTGTAGGTTCAGATCAGCTTGTCCATATGTTAAGTCTTATGATAATCTACATACATTGACATAATCTTCTAACACGCTTGTATAAGTTATATGTGATCAGTATAGTACAGATTCACGGGCTGATCTTGATCTACACAAATCACAAAAGTCAACTTGTACCTTTTCCCAATGGATATGTTCATCAGAGGACTAGATAAGAGGGAGTGACCATGTCTTTTCACTACAATATTTCTCTTATTACTCAACCAAATCCTATGTTGTGGGTACTCAAAAGAATCGTCTCGTTGACGATTCTTTTGAGTACCCACAACATAGGATTTGAATATCATATAAGGATTTTGGACATGAAAAGTGCCCCTTAACTCGAGCTCTGGTTCATATGATAGCATGACGAGGATACACCGAGTTACGCGATCACATGCTGTGGCTCGCTAAATCTACAAAAATAGCAGAACGCAGAAGTATATGCAAAAGACGACTTTTGAAATTATTGTTAAAAAAGGAGAAATTGTTACCAATCAATGTATCCTGTTGCCAAAATATTTACAATTTTCATCAATAATCATATTCCATTCATAGATATTTTTTCAATATTTCTTCTCCTGCATGTTTAAGTTTTCAAAGTCACCTGCTGCAGATTTGTCGGATAATGAAAATATTTAATAATCATTTCCGTGTTTAATCTACACACAATGATGTGTTAATGTCAGGATCAAGTTAAACGTTTTTTTCTAAAAATGCCCCAAAATGCAGCTGCGGCGATAGACATATGCGTAATGTATCGACCAGATCAGCCTGCGCTGTCTGCGCAGACTGATCCGGCCGACACATTCCGTCTAAGGGGCGGGGGATATATAGAGTAGTGATTCCTGTAACAGAAAATCCACAGGAGGCGAAAAGTGTATATCCGGGTAGGCCTGTGTGGCATGCTTAGGCTGATCCGGGTCGATACTTTACGCAGAGTCTACAATGTTGATTTTCTCACGAGACGGCCTACACATTGACTATTGCCAAGCTACGCCCCTGATCTCCTATAACTTACATACACGTTGGAGGTGGTGAAATGTACATTCTAAATAGGCAGAATTCTTACAGTACCTGGTTAATGTTCAGTCAGGTGATTGTTTAGCAGTGTTTATTTTTGAAGCGTTAATTCCGACGAAGCTTTTTAAAAACCTCTTTGCATTTTAGACCATCTTCTCTGTGTTCATTCCTAAATAAATACGATGTACGTGTTCTGTAGGCTATTTGAGAGTGAACACGGGACTATTGCAATTTACTTTAAAAGTGCTGAACTCCAGATGGAGATCAACATTTTGAAATATTGAAGTTCTGCAAATATTGGTGATAGTGACAATACTGTAAGTAATAAGTTGTTCAAAATTATTTTAGCAGTAAATGCTGAACAAAATTAAAGTCATAAATTATACAAAATGTTAATCACTGGGTATGTCTACCCAGTAAAACATGAAGCATACACGATCAATAGTTAGATGTCTATGGTACTGGAAGGTGAAATAGTTAGATGTTTATGGTACTGGAAAATGAAATAGTTAGATGTTTATGGTACTGGAAAGTGAAATAGTTAGATGTTTATGGTACTGGAAAGTGAAATAGTTACTCTAATTTTATCCCATAATAATAATTCTAATATTTCAAGACAACTTTTGAACATTTTTAAAACGTTCACCCAAATATCTATTTCCCGGAGTTAAGCACCTTTTTAACACCTCCCCCACATACAACAAATATGCAGCAGATCACTTCGAAAGGCAAAAGAAATTGCTTATGGTGAGCAATATATCCATTTGCCATACTGTTCTCAAAAGTCGTCAGCAGCGCTTCCGCTCTCGGTCGGCAAAGTCGCCAAATGCGACAAACAAATCAAAGTGGCGAAGGAAAAAACAAATTTGCGAAAACAGTTGCGATAGAAAATCTCGGCAAATTGACCGCCATTTTGTTTATATAAATGCTCTAATGGTGCGTTCTCACCGCCGATCTGAGTACCTCGATCTCCCCGACCGGCCAAATTCCGCGACCTTGCTAGACCAGGTGTTTGGTCGGGGGTCTACACAACCGAATGGGACCTCTACCAGACCTTTAGGGGACCATACTATATCAACTCAAGACCCGTCCAGACTACTTCAATACCTATATACTCAACCTTCCCGATGTCTACCTGATCAACACGACAGGCCTGACTTCTACCCGACTTATACCCGACCATGTACGATCGGGCACGATAGCAGCAGTCTGGTATAACACTGTAGTAATTTGTTCGGGATTCAGTAGTTGTATTCGATATTGCTTCTATGGAATCCCGACCAGTTATGAAAACCCCGCCAAAGTGCCCGCTGTGACCTTGATCCTTGAATAGAATATCGAGGCGGTCTGGTATGCTCGGGTAGAAGCAGTGTATGTTCGAGTAGAGTTCGGATGCGGTCTGCAAATTATCGAGTTGATCGAGTAAATGCATCTTATTGGGGTTGTACAAGATCGAGTACAGGTCGTATACAGGTCTAGTTGATCGAGTACAGATCGGTTGACTATTACTGCTTTATCGCTAGTTTATAACAGTCAACTATTATATGGACGACCCCGTTAAGTATCTCTGCTTACACCAGCTAAGATCCGTTAACGACAACGCCCTGAGTTTCAAGAATAACATGTACAATCATTTTTAGAAATAAAAAAACCACAATGCTAATACACGAAATAAACTAAGCGGGAGGATTTAGAAAATGTCTTCTCAAAAGACCTTTATATAAATTCTGATTTACTAGAAGATGTCCTTTCCTATTACTTTAATCACTTTTGCGTTACAACTATTTCAGTGTAACGCTATGAATGACGATATATAGGAAAGGATCCTGAAATACCAACTTTAGTCAATCAGCGTATGATCCAATGGAATGTGTTAATTAATTAATTCTAGCCACGCCAATTACTGTATAAACATCTCAAGGTGACATATAGCATTGATAAGTCCCATTGTTAAACATTTTAATTGAAATGTCTGAAAGGTGATATATGTCAGCTTGATTAGATAATACGCGATATTTTCTCGCCTGCCTTTGTTTCCTAATGTGTGCTGATCTATGAAAGCATTTAACAACGCATCAAACAAGTTTTTGTATCCTCCGTATTTTCCCGCTTTAACAATAAGCTTATGTTCTGATAAATGTGTACATTATATATTTCAGTGTGACATAATTGACACGGTAAAATGAAAAAATATGCATTAAAACATTTGAGCTAAAGAAGTATGACAAAAGCATAATCAAAGTGCATACATTTTTTAGCGCACACCAATTGTAACACTTATTCTACGATATATCCAAAAAATGGAGACAATAAAGATTTGTATTGTATAGTATTGCGTTACAGATGTTTCTTGGAACCTTTTAGAAATCATTGGTGAACACAGAAGAGCGGATTTGCCGCTTTGCCCATATCTCTTGTAATTGTCTTACGGTTTCGGAATTTAACGGACATTGTTTCTATGGAAAAATATTGTATGGCTTCAAATAGGTTAAGTCGATCACTTTTCAAATATTTGTTTGAAGCACGAGATTCTACTGTCCAACGTTATTTCTTATAGCTAATGCTAATATATCGTCCATTATATTGAGTTGGCAAAAATACTATCCCTTCGGGGATGTCCACATCATACCACGGCTAACATGGCCTGCATTACCGATACGAACAATTTAATATACAAGACGAATTTTGATGCTAAGCATCAAAGACGCCGCGCATGATTTTAAAGCATGACTTAAAGGGAAGCAGATGCAGTTCAATACATTTAAATAACCTGTGCAAACGGACAAGATGTAAATATTTTGAAAAAGAAGGCCAAATGTACCTTTATCTTAAACAAGAAGTCCAAGATGTTCCTTTATTGCTCACCTGGATACCATAGTCTATAGTAAAATGTTATAAAGAGCATAAAGAGTCCATTTTGACATAAGGATTATACACTTTATTTGCTACGATCTATGTGATATTCAGCATGTAAAGTTTAGTCGTAAAATGACAATTTAAGTCTTCAAACCAGTTGGTTTACCGTTTGGAAGGAGAGAGGGAAGTTTATCTTCCTTCAAGTTGAGCAGAAGTATGATAACAGAAAACGAGAGTATATAAACAAAAAGTACAAATAATTCTAACAAGTTTAAAGATATTTAATATCAAAATTAAGCTTTTATGAAATTAAAAGAAAAAGTTCTCATGTATAGTCAACATATAGCAAGAATACATTGGTCTGAATGAACAACTGTATGGGGAGGAACGTTTTAAGTTTAGTAATACAACAGAAATAAATAGGAAAAAACACCACCCGAATCTTTTTTCTGAGCTCTCCAGAGCAGTAAACCAAACAATTAAAATAGCGTATCCTAATGAACTCCGTAAATCAACTCATAAAAATAGCTTAGCCTAGTTAGTTGGGGAACAGTTATTAAAAACAATTTAAATGTGTCTAATGCCCCGGTCACACATTCACGGATTGGACGCCGGATTAGCCACGGATACGATCCGGCATCATTCGTGGCAATCTGTAGTGGTCCGTAGCTGTCCGTATTGTATCCTGGGTCAATCGTAGTAGTACTTGTATATCCGTGACAGTTTTTGAACATGTTCAAAAAATCCCGACGGATCAGACAACCGTAGTACATCCTTACTGATCCGTATTAGAACGTACTCATCCGTTGTAATCCGTAATAAACCGTACTTATTCGTAGTATACATCCCCGGACTCGAGTCGCCTAGGATCGGTACGGTTAGGTACGGTGAACTACGTACTTGTACGGTTACACCAGGGGTTAGCCAAGGATACAATACGGTTTGTTACGGATTTGTCACGGATCAGCACGGTCGCACTACGTTCTATTAGGGATAGGTAGGGATTACCAAGGTTCCTCAAGGATTCCTACGGGTTACAACGTGATACTACGGTCCACTACAGTTTATTACGGATTATGTCATATAGGTATCACCACCGTTCTGTCACCAGACTTCTGTATACATATTTCCAGTTTATAGGGCTCTACTTCATATCTGTTTCATCCAAGAAGTCTACATCTAACAACAACCAACATGAACAACCAACAAATGAGGCTGGCACTTAACTGGCTGGACCTGGACATTTATATGGCACAAACTGCCAGGGCGATGGTTGACCATGGACTGGCCCCTCCGACGACCCATCCACGGCCAGTATGAAGCACTCATAGCTGAACTGAGTGTGGAAAATGCAGCTGCTTTCAAGAACTTTGTGAGAATAGACCTACAGATGTTCCAAGAACTTTTACAAGTAATGGGTCGCATGATTATGAAGAACATTAACTGATACAGACAGTTCATCGAACCTGGAGCGATGCTAGCAGTCACCCTGCGATACCTGGCTACGGGGGACAGTTACCGGACCTTGATGTATGGCTTCAGGGTGGCGCACAATACCATCTCTGGTATTGTTCGGGACGTATGCGAGACCATAATTGCAACATATGCTGAGGATGTTATCGACTCTCCTACTGAGCATGAACAGTGGCAGGCAATAGCTGACCAGTTTTCTGCAAAATGGCAGTTCCCACATGCTCTCGGTACTCTAGATGGCAAACATGTTGCCATACGGTGTCCTAAGAACGGTGGTTCCCTAAACTACACCTATAAAGGATATCACTCAATAGTTCTGATGGCCCTTGTCGACGCCGATTACAAGTTCCGGTGGGTTAATATTGGTGCACAAGGTGGTAGCTCCGACGCTCAGAGTTGGAACCAGTGTGAGCTGAAAAACGCCTTTGAAAGGGGTGTAATCGGCATCCCACCAGCAGCCCCCCCCCTTCCCGGTGATGACAGACCGCTGTCTTACTATATCATTGCAGACGATGCATTTTGCATGAAAAGCTGGCTCATGAAGCCCTTCTCCAGACGGGGTCTAGCCAATGACGAGAGGGGATCTTAAACTACCGCCTCTCGAGGGCCAGACGAGTTGTGGAAAATGCATTTGGTATCCTTGCAAACAGATTCCGGTGTTTGCTCTTTGTCATGTTGCAGGACCCTGATACAGTACATGCCATAGTCCTCGCCTGTGTGTGCCTTCACAACATCATGACAGTCATATATCTTGGTGAACAGAACCCTCTCATGGATCAAGAGGATGTTAATCACAACGTCATCCCCGGCGCACCGATGTAAAATAAATAAAGTCTACACTTTAAGCACCCCTCCCACAACCGAAAAAGAATAAAACTGAATACATGTATATTTTTTTACTGACCGTCGCAGATGCCTAGCTCTTGTGTTTTTTCTCTCCAGAGGGTGGTCTTTCTCTCAGTCAGCTTGTAGTCAGCATGGCCCTTGTTTTTATAGGAATTCATGTTCCTGGAACCATTGAATGACATCATGCAGGGGCTGTTGCCGGTTTTTCTCTTTCTTTTTTCTCGTACAGAAGAAGAGTGGGGTAAAGTCAACTTCCTAACATTACTCGCTTCATCAGACCGTGAATGTGTCGTTGTCTGGGCCTTGGCCTCATTTGTTGGACGCTTGACTGCTGCTCCTCTCTTTCGTGGTGGTATTTTGAAGTTGTGGACTGAACTAGCGAGCGAGGGAGTTTATGTATACGGATTGCTTATTGTGGCAGGTCCGTGGCGCTACGTGAGAGTCGATACTTATCCGTGCCAGACCGTTCTAATTCGTGCTAACCCGTACTAAAATCGTAGCGAACCATTGTTAATCCGCAGTGCATACGCCGTGACACGTGTCATTCCGTACTAAACAGTACCGAACCGTAGCAATCCGTATCACTCCCCGTTGTCATCTAGCCCATTTTCTGCATTATCCTTGGTTGATCAGTCAAAACCCGTAGTCAAACCGTGGTGCATCCGTAGCGGACCACGGATATAGTCTTTTCCAGGGTCATCCGTGAGTTTCCATCCGTCGTCGATCCGGCAAGACGATCCGTGAATGTGTGAACGGGGCATTAAGTTTTGTAACAACGGTAAAAGATGTACATATTTTGTATCTTGTTGTTTCTTAAATCAGTTAATACAATTTATTAAATCATAAAGGCTGTTTTTTCAAACATATTACAGAGTTTTTCTATACAATAATATTTGTTGATTGCTCCCTTTTCGATTACGTCACCCCATGGTACAAAATTAAAACCTATCCCATACTGACGCCGCGCTTCCACGCGGCGTCAATGAGGCACTTAAGTGGGTGTCCACGTAATTATCAGTGCAATTAACGACGTGGCCTGGTTGGTCCCCAGCTGAGATTGAACTGTTAACTATTTCCCACATGTGAACAAGTGTTTGAGGTATCTGCAGCAGACGAGTATTGCATGGAGAGTGGCAAATTGAAACGAACAACGAGCAATTTCTCCTTTAACCACAATCTTTTCAACCACATTTAATAATAATCATCAATTTTACTTACAGAGAGAGCAGAGCGTCCATGGTTTTTCTTATATGTTTTGTTTAAAAAGTTGTTTGCTGCAAATTTGTTCCGAGTGGGAAAGTATTAACTATAAAATGGGATATTGCAATTTGAGTGTGTCTGTCACTATATGATTAAGGCTATAAATTATGTTATGTCGTAAAATATTGGTCATAGTGTTGTATTTTATTGGTACGGTGCTGTAATGGGTTATTGTTGTATTATATTGGTACAGTGCTCTAATAGGTTATTGTTGTATTATATTTACGGTGATGTAATTGGTTATTGTTATGCTAAATTAAAACAATAACACCGAAGACAGATTCAGCTGCTCATCTGAAATTGTAACACCAAAATAGACTGATATGCACGCGATGTACGAGATACAACTACAAACTGTACCAGCTTAAATATAACGAGTTTCAAACCAACACATGTTCGCTAACCCGGGAGATAGTGTTATCCTTGAAGACACACCTATACCGTGTATAGTGGTCTTGTTCCATGGGTGATACTGCTGTCTCGGGATGTACAGTGGTGTTAAACAAATGTATCCATAGTTTCCAATAGATGCACTTATTATTAGCGACGGTCTACGAATACCAAGCGTAATGGATTTGCGACCTGTTTAGATCCATATCAGCCATAGCATTCGACCAGTCTAGTCTGGATTTGCGACCTGTTTAGATCCATATCAGCCATAGCATTCGACCAGTCTAGTCTGGATTTTCGACCTGTTTAGATCCATCTCAGCCATAGCATTCGACCAGTCTAGTCTGGATTTGCGACCTGTTTAGATCCATATCAGCCATTATCTGACATTAGATCAGATGAGTCTAGTCTGCCTCTGCACTGTTCGCCATCTAATCATAGAAACTTGCAAGAAATGTTTGTAAATTTAAGCAGCATTCATAAAGCATAAATGCGCAGGCAGGTCTTTTATGACACGTGTCATTATTACGTTAAGGTTGGTTTCACATCCAACAATATTTTTGTTTAACTCTTGAAAACCATACATCCATATTCTGTGTTCATGATCAATATTATTGTGGCGACCAGTCTTGATGCCGTAGATTAAATAGTAATTGTTTCGTGGTATAAGCTGACACCTCACCATGTGTCTTGTAATAAGAAACTGCTACTTCAATATATCTATGAACCAATAGATATCCAATAGTTTTATATATGACCGTAGTATGATACCTTTCTTTAAACCATTTCGGTGCCACATACAATTAAATGTGTTTGCAAACAATGCAAATTCAGGCGAGACAGCTCATAACGAGCTGTCTCCCCTGAAATTTGCATTATTTGTCACTTAGACAATTCATTTAACCAAATGGTTTGTTGGACGAAACATGGTAATTTTCAACGTGGAAGATTCGACTTTGTGAACTTCAGCAGTGACAGAGTTAACAGGTTTTCTTTTCCTTATAATTTGGCATGCACTATAATTCAGATGGTTAGGTCACTTACCACGAAAACCCAATCTTCAATCTCATTAAGATCATCTCCTATTAACGCTACGCATTGGTCAGATCGTGTACTTTAGTCAGATTGACCCAATCTTCAAAGGCTTTCGAAATAAACCCTTTCCCACTTAAAGACGCAATTTGGTGCATCTGCAGAAGACGATATTTTGAAAATATTGTGACCAAAGGTGAGCAATTTCTACGTTTTTCACAATGGTTTCAACCAAATGTAATAGTTTTCATTTGTAGAGATTTTCCATATTTAAGCCAACATGCATGTTTTACATGTAGTTATCTCTTAACGATTACACTGCATTACTTGTCGGATGTTGGTCGAAGTCTTTCTCAATAAGCTTACAGAATGCGTGAACGACTTAATAGCGGACAGTGGAAAGCCTGATGAGACTACGCGGAGACACAGACTTATCTGGATCCTCGCTGGTCGCACAATCTTGCCAAGGTCGTTTTTCAGATGACGTGGCTCGATTGATGTTCGAATATGACAATACTTCAAAGCAGACTTTTTTTTTAAGTTAACTGGTAAACTATGTAATCATGCTGGTTTCAGTATTTTACAATTATCATTTTTGCACGGTGCATGATGCACGATGCATGTTTGCGGTGTAAATGTGTCGCACGATGCACGGTGCATGTTTGCGTTGTGTAAATGTTCATTAGCTCGATCGTTTCATCTACTGATGATTCTTTGATAAATGATTTCTGTCGATTTCATTAAGTATTGCGATGACAAATCGGGACTATATCTAAACCTTGTCATGGCCCGCGGTGGACAAAGAAGGGATGATGTGACATGTGTAAACAGAGAACAATCATATATAAGAACAGTCTCATTCGATCATGGGCCTACATATTTATCCGTAGATGTAACTGGAGATAAAACATAGAATTCTAATGTCACTGTTTTCATTGAATTGACAAAATAAATGGACAGATATCAGGGATATATATATGAGCCGTTCAACGAGAAAACCAACATTATTGACTCCGCGTAAAGTATAGACCCGGATCAGCCAAAGCATGCCGCGCAGGCTAACCCGGACAGACACTTTTCGCCTTCTGTGGATTTTCTGTCTCAGGAATCATTACTATCCACCTGAGACGGAATGTGTCGGCCCGGATTAGCCTGCGCGGATAGCGCAGGCTGATCTGGGTCGATACATTACGCAAATACAATAATGTTGGTTTTCTCGTGGAATGGCTCATATATATATCAGCGCAGTAATCAGGCAAACTTTCAACATATCGTTGTAATCTATTGGTTGGGATCATTTACCGCCGGTTTCAATAATGTTTCTGTCATATCACGGTGGTCAGTTCACCTATCCATATGTTTCTTAGCTTTCTCAGTCCAGTATTTCACACACAGTCTTTACAAGCAATCGGCTGCTTTACACATACACCGTTAATCCATTAATGTAAGAATACTGACACCTGTTGCATTGACTTTTTGTCAAACGTCAGAAAAAGTGTTGGTTCGAACTCACAACCCCTGGATTGACAGCCCTCGTCGCCACCGACTGAGGTACCGGGGATCGGCCCATTTATGTCAAGGATATGTTTGTTCAGTTTAATCTCGAAAGACAGTTTACTGAAATCGTTATTGATTTCAATAGAGAACTGATTAATAATTAATATAACCCATATGCGAGAGTCTTCAGCGTGTAAAACTGGTAGTGAAAGTTACTTTCCTATTTGATCCGCGTCAAACGACAAGCAACCGTTTCCCATAATACAACAAATATCTAAAAACTGACTTTGAAAATAAACTGGAAACAATATGTAATATCATTATGGATGAATATTAAATTATTTAAAAGAGGTGTAAAACATTGTGGAACAACAGGAGCATTTTCTCCGTTTGCTACTTTAAAAGTTGTCTGCTGGAAAAGCGTCTGGAAGTTGGGAAGGATAAATATAATGGTAATTATCTGATCTAATGTCACATAACTGTTCTCCAGTACCTTACAGTAGCTTGGCCAACATTCTTACCGACGTTTAACCAAAGTCAATGCGACAGGACATCAATTGGCTAACAGTGCATGAAGAAGAGTACCCCTTTGAAATACTGTTGTGTGGAGAAACCCATGGGTATATGACCTGGCTAAAACCATGTGTGTTCTATGTTTTCGTCTGCTACATAATTGTTGTAAATGGGAAAGATATTCTACTTATAACAACAACTTTGGGAGGAACTTAAAAGCATTGCTGGACATTTTCTCGCGATGTTTTAAACTTTATTCTGCAGCGGTGGAGTCATAACATTAACATTTTCCATGATCCAGACGACATTTCACTCACCATTGACAGACGACCTTTCACTCACCATTGACAGACGACATTTCACTCACCATTGACAGACGACCTTGAGAACCCAGTGTGGGGGAAAAGTAAGATACTTAAAAAAATAACTGTTTCCTTTTCCGCCAATGTTTTGAACTTTGCGACTACTTTATATTTCAATTTTCGAGATATTTTTCTTCAGATGTTTTCAAAGACGGTGTTTCTTGACCCTTTCCCATATAAGATTCATTTTGACGCATTGGCAGCAGACACCATTTGAAATCATTGTGTGAAAAGGAAAATATTTTCCTTTCATCTCATTGTATTTACTTAACTCTGTTTAATAATTTTACTTTCATTCATAATAATTTGACATATTCAGGGGCGTAGCTTTACAATAATCAATGTGTAGGCCGTCTCGTGAGAAAATCAACATTGTGAACTCTGCGTAAAGAATCGACCCGGATCAGCCTAAGCATGCCACACAGGCCTACCCGGATAGACACTTTTCGCCTCCTGTGGATTTTCTGTTTCAGGAATCACTACTCTATACATCTATCCCCCTAAGACGGAATGTGTCGGCCGGATCAATGTATAGGCACGTGCCTACAGTGCCTAAAGGGAGCTACGTCCCTGATATTTGACCTTTGTGTCTTTATAGTCGTCTACTGCTATAAAGGTGTATGTGTTAAATGGTTACAATATCATCATTCAAATGATGAAATGACATATTCTATAATCGTATTTGACACTCTCTTAAATATTCCGTTTAGTTTAATTTAATTTAATTTAATTTAATTTAATTTCCACCAAATATTTTATTAAAACAAAATCCTTTCCTTGATACAGACAGCCTTCGACGGAGAACACATTTACAAACTTTGTGAAAATAGAAGGGATTACTAAAGACATTAAAATAATATTTACAAAAATATAGATGTTATATTTGTTCATAAACGTGTTGAAAAGGTAAACAATACATTTCTACATTTATACTACAATACCAATAATAATAATAAGAAAAAGAATAATAATAAATAATAATGATAATAATGATAATAATAATAATAATAATAATAATAATGATAATAATAATAATAATAACAATAAAACTAAAACTAATAGTAATGATAGTAATATAAATAATAAACTACCTGTCAGCTATCAGAGAAAACGAAAAAATCCCTCCAAAAGTAAATTCCCAGCGATAACTTTTCTTCACACATTTATGTCCATTTTAACCCCCACCATGTCCAAGAATGTTTCCTCCCAATGTATCAGAAGTATAGCGAACCGTTACACTATAACCGACACTTTCCGTCTCAGGCGCGAATCGCAGAAGTGAATCGTACATTGGAAAACTCTTCAGTTATATACAGATTTCTGTGAGTACTGACGAAACCGTACCACGCCTTAACAAGTAGGGCCATCACAGTGCGTACTTAACACTTAGTAGGGATACACTTATAGCGACCGCATGAGTCAGTCCGTTAGAAAAACTTCAGTCGTATACCAAAAGTCAGCATAATTATAGAGAGATTTCAGGAAATAGATCCATAGTCTAAAAGTATGCTGTGCTAACCATAGAGAGTATACTTTTAGGGCATGAAATAAAAAATGGCATGTTCCGATCAGTGTTTACTCCTTCCTGCCAACACACAATAACTCTGCAGCATGCGACTTCGAAAAGATCTAGGCAAAACTATTGAACATCAGCAAGTTCTCAAATAGTGTGGCAAAAGATAACATTTCTCATCATGAGCAATGTCACGTTTTGCCACAATGGTTTCAAAAGTCGTTTGCTGCAGATGTATCAAAAGTCGTTTGCTGCAGATGTATCAACACGGGTCTATACGTGGGAAAGGGTGAAGGATAACAACCAGAAACACGATACATTTCGAACATCCCTCGTATGTACTAGGTAAGTTAATGGAAACTGATACGAGTATAATTGAGCGGTCCCGCGAGAAAACCAACGTTATGGACTCTGCGTTATATATCGACCCAGATCAGCCTACGCAGTCCGCGTAGGCTTAACCGTGCCGTAACATTCCTTCTCTGGGGATAGAGGTATAAAGTAATGATTATTGAATCATAGAATCCACAGGAGGCGAACAGTGTCTGACCGGATTAGCCTGCGCGGCATGCTTAGGCTGATCCGGGTCGATACTTTATGCAGAGAGTCCACAATGTTGGTTTTTCTCGCGGAATGGCTCAATTGTGCTTTGTCCAGTTCTGTTTCCCTTTTGATTAGCTTTCTCAACTAGAAAGAAGCGAAATTATACCTTCTCTAATGTTCTAATGTTTTGATAAGACAATTATACCAGTCATTATGATTGGTATCTATTGATGTTGGGGTCTGTATTAATCATACACTGTTTATCAACGCGTATGTTCTATTATGATAGACCATTTCACATACACAACACATCTGCAGCAGACGACTTTAACCCTTTCCCTCATACGACAATTCTGCAGCAGACGACTTTGAACATATTTTGTCAGATGGATAACCTATGACTAAGAGTGGAAAACATTGTGACAAAAGGAGAAATTGCACGTTCTGTGCAATTTCTTCTTTTGTCACTATGTTTTCAAAACGCCGTCTGCTTTAACCCTTTCCCTCATACGACAATTCTGCAGCAGACGACTTTGAACATATTTTGTCAGATGGATAACCTATGACTAAGAGTGGAAAACATTGTGACAAAAGGAGAAATTGCACGTTCTGTGCAATTTCTTCTTTTGTCACTATGTTTTCAAAACGCCGTCTGCTTTAACCCTTTCCCTCATACGACAATTCTGCAGCAGACGACTTTGAACATATTTTGTCAGATGGATAACCTATGACTAAGAGTGGAAAACATTGTGACAAAAGGAGAAATTGCACGTTCTGTGCAATTTCTTCTTTTGTCACTATGTTTTCAAAACGCCGTCTGCTTTAACCCTTTCCCTCATACGACAATTCTGCAGCAGACGATTTTGAACATATTTTGTCAGATGGATAACCTATGACTAAGAGTGGAAAACATTGTGACAAAAGGAGAAATTGCACGTTCTGTGCAATTTCTTCTTTTGTCACTATGTTTTCAAAACGCCGTCTGCTTTAACCCTTTCCCTCATACGACAATTCTGCAGCAGACGACTTTGAACATATTTTGTCAGATGGATAACCTATGACTAAGAGTGGAAAACATTGTGACAAAAGAAGAAATTGCACGTTCTGTGCAATTTCTTCTTTTGTCACTATGTTTTCAAAACGCCGTCTGCTTTAACCCTTTCCCTCATACGACAATTCTGCAGCAGACGACTTTGAACATATTTTGTCAGATGGATAACCTATGACTAAGAGTGGAAAACATTGTGACAAAAGGAGAAATTGCACGTTCTGTGCAATTTCTTCTTTTGTCACTATGTTTTCAAAACGCCGTCTGCTTTAACCCTTTCCCTCATACGACAATTCTGCAGCAGACGACTTTGAACATATTTTGTCAGATGGATAACCTATGACTAAGAGTGGAAAACATTGTGACAAAAGGAGAAATTGCACGTTCTGTGCAATTTCTTCTTTTGTCACTATGTTTTCAAAACGCCGTCTGCTTTAACCCTTTCCCTCATACGACAATTCTGCAGCAGACGATTTTGAACATATTTTGTCAGATGGATAACCTATGACTAAGAGTGGAAAACATTGTGACAAAAGGAGAAATTGCACGTTCTGTGCAATTTCTTCTTTTGTCACTATGTTTTCAAAACGCCGTCTGCTTTAACCCTTTCCCTCATACGACAATTCTGCAGCAGACGACTTTGAACATATTTTGTCAGATGGATAACCTATGACTAAGAGTGGAAAACATTGTGACAAAAGAAGAAATTGCACGTTCTGTGCAATTTCTTCTTTTGTCACTATGTTTTCAAAACGCCGTCTGCTTTAACCCTTTCCCTCATACGACAATTCTGCAGCAGACGACTTTGAACATATTTTGTCAGATGGATAACCTATGACTAAGAGTGGAAAACATTGTGACAAAAGGAGAAATTGCACGTTCTGTGCAATTTCTTCTTTTGTCACTATGTTTTCAAAACGCCGTCTGCTTTAACCCTTTCCCTCATACGACACATCTCCAGCAGACGACTTTGAGACCCTGTAGATAAAGTTCATTATGACAAATCATATTATGATGAGCAGTTTTTCCTTTGCAACAATGTTGCCCGAATTCGTCTAGCGCGTATTCGTTAGAATCTATGCAAAACCTTTGGATACGTCCAGGGAGACGTAATTCTATCGAAATTGTCATAATTTCAAAACAGGTAGGGTCTCACGTGACATGGCACTCCTATTATGCCATAGCATTGATCGGTCAAGTTGTTTTTTGACAAATTGGAATTTAGAACAGAACAGAATTTATAGTTGTGCAATTTGCTCGGATATTACAAATCTATCGGCTCGTAATCTAACGTGTTTCTAATGGAAAAACAATATCAATTTAGTTGGTGTCGCGTATCATTTACCCGACGAAGCAATTAACTCACATGCTGACGACTTTTGAAAACATTGTGACATAAAAAGAATTTGCTCAGAATGAGAACATTCCCATTTTGACACAATGTTATAACTCAATAATTAAACTGATACGTATTGAGAAATTTTGCCTACATGTTTTCAGAATCGTCTGTTGCAGATTTGTTATGAGTCGGGAAAGTTGAACAAACAAACACATCGAATGAAGGAAAGAATTGCGGTGATATTTTTTTCAATTGTGTCTATAACGAGCACATCCTACCAAAGCTATCTCAACCGAAGTGGATCCAATGCTTAGTTTTGAAGGTCGTTAGGTATGATTTCCCAGCGAATACAGATTTTGTTCACACGAACACTCTGCCCCGCATAGAGATCATAACTAACCACTTTAGTATGTTCCTCTTTGAGTTATGCTGATATATCTTATTTTTAGATATTTACCTGTTGAACGTGGTAAAAGAATACAATAGGACACAATTCGATTTGTTTTCGTTTTATAATAATGTTTTAAAAAAGTTTATCTGCTGAGGGGACGTTCTGGTTGGTGTTATTTGAGAAAGGATTTGTGGATTGAACCATTTCACTGTTATGGTATCGCAGTTTGATCCAACTCGTCAAGTCGTTAACCCTTTCCCTCATACGACAATTCTGCAGACGACTTTGAACATATTTTGACAAAACATAGAATATCTCTATAATTGAATGGATAACCTATGATTAAAAGTGGAAAACATTGTGGCAAAAGGAGAAATTGCTCGTTTTGAGCAATTTCTTCTTTTGTCACTATGTTTTCAAAAAGCCGTCTGCTGAAGAGGCGTCAACAACCGTTTATATGAGGGAAAGGGTAAACATCCAAATAGTTAGTGCGGACTGGAGCATGTTTAATGTTTGCAATGATTTGTCAGGTGTAACAGTAATAGTTTGTCTGGAGCATGTTTAATGTTTGCAATGATTTGTCAAGTGTAACAGTAATAGTTTTTCTGGAGCATGTTTAATGTTTGCAATGATTTATCAAGTGTAACAGTAATAGTTTGTCTGGAGCATGTTTAATGTTTGCAATGATTTGTCAGGTGTAACAGTAATAGTTTGTCTGGAGAATGTTTAATGTTTGCAATGATTTGTCAAGTGTAACAGTAATAGTTTGTCTGGAGCATGTTTAATGTTTGCAATGATTTGTCAAGTGTAACAGTGATAGTTTGTCTGGAGCATGTTTAATGTTTGCAATGATTTGTCAAGTGTAACAGTAATAGTTTGTCTTGAGAATGTTTAATGTTTGCAATGATTTGTCAAGTGTAACAGTAATAGTTTGTCTGGGGCATGTTTAATGTTTGCAATGATTTGTCAAGTGTAACAGTAAAAGTTTTCATAAACTGTTTTGCATAAAGCAACATACAGTTAAACTCAAAGACATACATTTCGGAAAGGAAGAAATTGGAAAACGTACTACTTTTTACTACTTTTTGTATTATTTATTTATTTATTTATTCATCCTCCTTGTGGGAGATTTTTCTGATATTCAATATATAAATATACTGGTTATGATGTGATGATTTTATAGCAGAGCTTTATATATCAACAATAACTTTTTGCAAATCATATTCCGATACTGTGGTTCTTACAAATGTGAATACACATTTGTAAAAATCATAGTTCTGCTCGATGGAAATATTCTCCTGCCTTGCGCCTAGTAATGCCAAGCAAAATCTACTTTTCCTAGCCTAGTTAAGTGCATCGCATTTTCCCTTTCAAATGTTCGAGATATAAAATTTAAACATTCTGATAAAATATGCACATATTTGTTTACAGAATTTCTTTTACAGAATTTACACACTGCATTGCTTCTAACAGCTTTTTGAACCCAAATAGTTGAAATGAATGTTGAGAGATTATTATTTTTTTCTCTTTTTGAAAATGATCAAACAACTGCCGGACTTATAGATATATGTGGATTGGGGTTAACCATCGCTTTCAACCATATTTCAGTCATATCACGGCGGCTAGTTCATCTACTCACGTGATTCCTAGCTATGCTCACACCAATACGCCTCACAACTCCATTTTCTAGCATGTGGCTGCTTTTCAATAAAGACTGTTAGACTTTCAGTGGATTTGTATCAAACCTCAGATATACTGTTGGCCGAGCTGGGGTTCGCTCTAAAACCCCGCATCTCTCGCGACTGAGCTAAAGGGGCTCGACGCGAGTAGGGGGTGTATATTTGAAGCGACACGATGATTTAAATGAAGATTTTTCGGGATAAAAATTCCTGCATTCTACAGATTAGTTATCAATATCGTGCACAATCTTGAACAGATAATATATGATCCATTCCACGAGAAAACCAATATTATTGGATCTGCGTAATGTATCGACCCAGATCAGCCTGCGCAGTCCGAGCAGGCTTATCCGGACCGAAACATTCCGTCTCAGATGGATATAGGTGTAAAGTAATGATTTTTGAAACAGAAAATCCACAGAAGGCGAAAAGTGTCTGTCCGGGTAAGCCTGCGCGGCATGCTTAGGCTGATCCGGGTCGATACTGTACGCGGAGTAAATACTGTTGGTTTTCTCGTGGAACGGCTAATTAATATATACAATTTTACAACGTTAACCAAGCGCCATCAGATCAACGTCAAATGGATGATAATCTATCTTTTCACATGCCCGGCAAAAAATATTATATACACAATTTCATATGTAGGTCATTAAGTTTCTGTTTTGAATTACGAGTTGAATGTTTTAACCATTCCTCAACCTCGTATGTATGCTTTTTATCACGTAATGTGCTATACATCTGGATCGACCTTCAATGATACACAGTCTAAATCGACAGAGCAACTTATACACTAAACTGATCCAACAACGTGCCATGGGGGTATAAATGTGTAAATTACTTGTAAACTAAACTAATCCGACAATGTGCCATGGGAGTATAAATGTGTAAATTACTTGTAAACAAAACTAATCCGACAACGTGCCTTGGG